>JBBJLS010070617.1:0-31519 GCA_037577275.1 Bryconaethiops microstoma
GTGTGTGTGTGTGTGTGTGTGTGTGTGTGTGTGTGTGTGTGTGTGTGTGTGTGTGTGTGTGTGTGTGTGTGTTCCTCAGCCACAGAGGAACTGAACAAGGTGATCTCTGAGGCCTTCCTGAGATTCTTCGTGAAAACAGTGGGTCACTTTGCGGATCACATTCGGGGCGGGGGTAAGCAGCAGACCGGAACGTTCCAGAAGAAGAGCTTCCTGAAGGCTGTGGAGCCCAAGAGCAGCAGAACCTTTGTCAAACAATTCGTCCAGACACAGATGTTCGACCTCTTCATCCAGGAGGAGGAGAACCAGCCCAACCATGAAGGTCAGGATCTACACACCTTGTGTTTCTCCCCATTTACATTTTAAAGTCTATGCTTTTCACTCTACACTTTCTGCAGGACTGTCCTCAGGGTGGGTGATTTAAGATGTTATTATTATTGTGATGAATTTGTGTAAGATGTCAAGCACTTCTAGAGCTCTAAACATCTGAATTAAACATATAGACAGATTTAGACCTGTTGTAGAACCTGCAAAATACAACAACCAGTGTGCAGTAACTGTAACTTGCACAATAACAAGCAATTTTTAATCAACTTTATTTAAATTGAATTTTAGGAGAATTGGATTACAAAAAAAAAAAAATACACTGGAAGTTTTTTAACTGTATCTCAGTATTTCTGTACACTTTGGCCATTCTGACCTGTTTACACATCTCAGACTACCACAGCACTGAACACGTCTGTCTGTGTGTATGTGTGGGTGTTTGAGCTCAACCTTAATCTAATACTCTTAATTCAGTTTATTTGTTCATTTTTAATGTGTGTCTCTGTGTGTGCGTGTCTCCAGGTTTCTTCCATAAGAAAGTTGCAGAGTTTCAGGAGCGCAGGAAGAAGGAGAGAATGAAGAGCGGCTGGGCCAGAGGAGTGGTGGTCTGAAGAGAGTGTGTGTGTGTGTGTGTGTGTGTGTGCGTGCACACGTTTTATTTGTGATGAACAGTGTTTGTTCCACCGTGAGGCATTTTAAATCACTATCAGAATGAGTTTGTGTATGTGACCTGTGTTTTTGTGTGTGTAGAAAAAGGGCTGTTTGTTTGTCAGTTGTGTTCTGAAAATTGTCTGCTGTAGTTTCCAACACATTCAGGTGTGTGTGTGTGTGTGTCTGCACAGCTGGCTGAAATGCACTTTAGTTCTGTTAATTGGAATAAAATGTGAGAGAATAGTCTGAGTATCTGACTGATTTACCAACACACTCACTGTGATCTACAATGAACAAACACGTCCAAAATAATCCCATAATAATTTAACAATCTCATAATCAGACACATGGATTCACCGTCAGATTTTTTTTCGAAAATAAACTATGCTGCTTTTTCAAAAGTTTATTATAAGAAAACATTAGAAATACATAGATGTAACTAACTGGCTCTCAGTATTTTATAGTCTGTAGTAACACATTATTTAACCACAAAGGCTCATACTGTGAGCAGCAAAATTTTCATCAAATCATCCAAATTATCACTTAAAGCTCCAGAGCCCTCAAATGTCTTTCACATGGTGGAGTTCTGAACATTATTGTGAGCAATCAGAATAAATAGTGTTATGATTGACAACAGTATGAGAAAACAAATCTTAAATATATTTCAGAATAATAACTGCATGGAGAGTGCATGAGGCTATATGGATTATTTCAGAAATGTACAATAAAGGCCCCCTTATTTCTTTATATGTTGCTTTCTATCACTTTGGTGATGCAAAAATACTGTGCCGTGTCTGTCAAACTGTTATCTTTGGGATATTGAGTAGATTAAATGAAAGAAATGGGAACAAATTATTTACTGTGACAGGCTGCAAAGTGTCTAAAGATACAAGGTGTCTAGAAAAAGGTGTTCCAACCACTCAGCATTCAGCACCACCAGTATACTGATCACTGCCTGATCAACTGGAATCATCTGCTCCTATTTTTTTCACTGGTTCAGGACTTAAGTTAGATGTGCTTTGTTCTGCTCGAATGGTTCACATGTAGGTCACTGTGTGGGTTAACAAACAATAACGTTACTTTGAAACTGTTCAGGTTCAGGGACTGGACTGAAAATGAGAGCCTTTGACAGTCGTCCAGGAAGCCTGGAGAACTGTTCCTCAAGTCTACATTAAAATACAAGAATGTCTGGGTCTTTGGAAGCAAAACATGAAGAAATGAGGGACGGGCTCAAGACCTTTGCACAGTACTGTATATTTTGAAATGTATATTTAAAACACCTTTAAAAGAAGACAATACTGGATATTTGAGTTATTTACACAGTTTTAACATTTTATAATAAACTGAACAACAAGAAGCAGAAACACAACAGTGTTATTAAAAGTGGTGCTCGACCTCTGCTGTAACACTTTAGTTCACAGCTCCCTCTGGTGGCCACAACAAGTTGTGCAGGCAGGACGTTTTGAATTAGTGGTTTTTAAACGATCTCCTCTCATCTCAAGAACACCATGTTTTAAACATTAAGTAGAAGTTCCACTAATTTCTCCTTAATTAAATAATTAAACAGGGTGTTTAGAGTGGGTGTGGTGGGAAACTTCAACCAAGGTGAATGGAACAAAGACATCTGAATTTAAAATCTCCTCACAGACAGTTATTCTAACAAGTGGTTATGAATGCTCCTAACGTCTGAAACGTTGTTGTACCAGAGTTTCGAGAAGCTTTTGGTCCTAAAACTAAACCCATTCATGGTGGAGGGATACATACAGGGTGTCATGAGGCAAAACAGTCTCTAAAGGAAATTGATTTATTTCAGATTCTATGTGATTTATATCATCATAAACATATGAACACAACATTTAGACACAGACACGTGAAGCTTCACTGAGGGTTGATAGTGAATAAAACAGCTGGATTTGTGCTGGAGATGTCTGGTTCCATTCACCACTGGTGAATGAAGAAATCAGAGTCTCTACAATGAACCCACTCTGCACACACTGTGTTTACATACACTGCATTATGGGGAATTTTCCTTTAACAGCAGCCGGGTTTATCTAGGTTAAAGGGTCGCTCCTGCGGATTTCTTGACATCTCACTGTTTTCATAAAAATCTAGAAGGAGCAAGGCAAATCTCCACTCAGGCTGTTCTGAAGCACATTAGGACTATCGTGTGTATGTGTGTGTATGTGAAAGATTCAGGGACCTGAGACTGGACAAGTGTGTTTACATGGATCTAAACAGTGTTTGTCTGTGTGTGTGTGTTTGTGTGGGGGGGGGCTGTTAGATGGACCCAGCAAGCAAAGGTGATGTCTCCCCCCGGGTGTGTGTGTAGCCATAGCGGGGGGAGTCATGTAGGGTGCTGCTCTGAAGCTCCACCTCTGCCCGCAGGTTAATCTTCTAAAGGCAGAAACATTCACACACTCAGTGATTACACCACACAGTAATGAAAGTGTGTGTGTGTATGTGTGTGTGTGTATGTGCTCTTACTTTGAAGTCTCTGATGTATGTGAGGAAAAAACTGATGAAGGAAAAAGCCAGAGACCATTCAGACACTGTACTGGCCATGTGGGCCGCATAACCCTGCAAAACACACAGACATTATAAACACACATTCATACATAACATATTTACGTATACAGAATATAAAGAAATAAAGGGGGATCAAGACTTCTGCATATTGCCACAAATACACAGAAATCTCACACACACTCACTGGGTCAGTGGGGTTCCAGTGCAGTTTTTTGGGGACGTCCACTCCGGGCAGGCTGCTGTACATGGTCACTGAAGATACAAACACTGCAGGAGCGTTAAAGAACATCTTTTACACCAACTTATAAACACCAGAACCACAGCTGGACAAGACAGCCAAGGCATGTTCAGTTCAATTTTACAGCTCACAGTAAGACATACTGTGTCAAAAACCATGTCCACAAGAGTGATTCACCTTAATAAAGAGATGGATGATGTTTGAGGATTCAGAGAAGTTTTGGGTTTGTGTTTACAGTAAAAGATTTGGGAAACTATTAACTTCTAGTGTTACCGACATTAGCCTCGTAGCTCCAGTTCTGAACTAAAGAAGTTTCTAACACGTCCTGACATATTAAATGATCTGGGGGTGGAGCTCTGTGGATATTAGAAAGGGGTGGATGGGGAGGTGAACAATTAACTTTAACAATATTTGGAGATATTTTGGATTATTTGGGCTCTTTAATGCTGAAAAACATCACAATATGGAGAAGGAAAATCTCAATTCTAATATTTTATCTGTATCATGCAGCTTTAATTAATTCACTAATTAATTTGGAGTGTTTTCTGAGTGAGGATACTGCTGATGATGCTGCTGAAGGTCCAGATGCAGACGATCAGCCGTGTCCAGAAGGTGTTCTTGCCATGGATGTGCGGCTGCATGCAGTAGGACAGCAGCGTCTGGATCAGGACGTACAGAGCCCCCACCCCGAACGCCAGCACTGCCCCCAGCAGGTGCATGGAGAACACCGCTGTCTTCTGCAGGAGAAAATAGGAGAACGTTCAGAGAACCCGCAGAGATCCTCCACAAAACAACCGCAGAAAAACCTTCAGAGAACCCAAAGAGACCCTCCACAAAACAACCGCAGCCGGACCTTCAGAGAACCTGCAGAGACCACAGCAGCACGGGCTCTACTAGTGCCCCCTACAGTTCTTGTAATGTATTACAGTTTGTCAGAATGACTGTGTGGACCATACATTAACATTATAGAGCATCAAAAAAAGTCATAGTGCCCCCTACAGTACCTTTAGAGTACTATAATCTGGCATATGAACATTACAGAGCATTAATACACACACGTGTATTAATGTAGCGCCCCCTACTGTATTAAGTAACTGAAGTAACTGAATCAACAATTAATTGAGTTTATTGAGTAATCACTGCAGTCCTACCTGAAAATTAGCCACCACACACAAGCCGAAGGAGCTGGTGCAACCCAGCAGGAGGCCAACAGAGTTCAGCCGCAGAACTCGCTTCTGGTCCACGTCCGAGAGAGCCTGCACCTGCTTATAGCGCACATACATGGTGGCAATGCCTGCGCGCGCGCGCACACACACACACACACACACACACACAATAAGCACAGCCAGTCTCTACTTTCAGTACATAACAGTAAACAATTCGCATCCCAAAACCACATTACAAGCTGTTTATTCTTTACTTTGTTCCTCTATTTTTCAAGTGTGTGTGTGTGCGTGTGTGTGTTCAGTGTTGAGCTGTGACCTCACACCATTTGAGGTGATTCAGTGAGTCATTAGACCGCTAATGTTGATTTGATTCTTCTGGTTGATTCAGATTTGATTCAGATTTTAGAGTGTGTGAGTATGAGTTTGTGTACCTAAAAATGTCGACACGTTCAGCATGACGCCAAACACACACCTCTCAGGAGTCATCGTCCCCGTGTCACTGCAATCACACACACACACACAGGTCAGTCAGATCATGGTATCATAAACTCTCCACTCCTCCAATCTTAGTAAACATTTTATATCAGAAACTAACTTTAAGTACTGAAAGGTTTCTTTTCTAGTTAGATGTTTTTATTGATTGTTTTACATATTTTTATTTAATTTTCATTTTATAGTATTTTATAGATTAGCTTGTGTTTTAGGTAAAGGCTAACAGTTTAGCTTGTAGCTAGTGCATCAAATGCAGTTAATTTTATATTTATATTTTTTTAAACTTGGGCAGTGTGTGTGTGTGTGTAGTCTTTGCTGGTTTTACCTGATGTAGGGGACAACGGGATCCACATGCCCCAGACTGATGGCTGTGATGTAGGCAAAGATAAAAGTTGCTGATGTCCAGACCACCAGAGCTACAGGCAGAACACACAACCCCTCCTGAAACCACCACATCTCTCTCTCTCTCACTCTCACTCTCACTCTCACTCTCACTCTCACTCTCACACACACACACACAGGATCCTGCAGGGTGAGACACACACAGCACACTTCAGTGTTGTCAGAAACATCACTCACAAACACATGGTTATAGATGTGTAATAATACCTGTAGTGCCACGCATTAGCATGTAGCTAGTGGGTTAGATACAGGCTAACATATTACATTACATCTGGACCAGCTTGTTAACTAATTAACACTTTTTGTTAACTAATTAACATATTACCTACATGTCTAGTTAGTATGTTAATCCCAAATCAAGTGTGTTAGGTTTACATGAGTAATACTGTTGGGCACATTTTAAGTTTTTCCTTTATGATTATATATTATTAAATTAATGAAAGTGATTGATTTTTTTAACAAAACTGCCGCTCCTCTAAAGTCAATCTATAAATTTATAAATCAATGTGCTTATGAATTTATGAATAAAAACATAAAGGTGAGAAGTTTCCTTTTTATATTACCAGTAAAAATAACCTCTTTTCACATGAAACGAAAGTGATTTTATTAAGCATCAGTTTCTCACTTCCTCTGGTTTCGCTCCTGTGAGAGTCTGATGAGAAACATGCCTTATTATAAACACAACGTAAACAATGTAAACCAAAGTTACACTGTAACAAATGAGCTACTTTGATCTTCCCCTTGCCGTTCCCTAATTTGCTATCAGAATAGAAAATATATTATATAATTAATATTTAACGTTATAAAATAATAACGTAATATTAATAACAGAATATTAATATATAGCAGAATAACAGAATAATATATCAATAACTTTAGGTGTGTTAGACACACACACACACACACACACACACACACACACAGTGAACTTCTCAAACACTGCGGTGCCTTGACCCACCAGCACAACAGACCTCCCCCCAACACACACACACACACACACACAGCTTTACCTGAGCAATGAGACAGGTGATGTCACCTCATCATACGGTCACCTCCTTACTGAAGGTATAAGAGATAGATCTCCCACACTCTCCCTCCCTCCCACTTCTTTTTCTTTCGCTCTCTCTCGCTCTATCTCTCTCAATCTTTCTGTCTCTCCCTCCCTCCCTCCCTCTTCTTTCTTTCTCTCTCTCAATCTCTCTGTCTCTCCCTCCCTCTTCTTTCTTTCTCTCTCTCTATATCTCTCTCTTTCTTCCACTCTCTCTTTCTTTCTCTCTCTTCTCTCTTCTTTCTGCTTTTATCTTTGATGTCTTTGCTCACTTCCTATAAGCTTCACGCGACTGGTTTACGTCACACGCTCTGACCCAGCAGTGCCGGGTCAGACCAACAGAGGACGCAGTGAGGAGTAGACTGTCATGATCACATCGCACCAGCAGAGGGCGCTGCGGCGCCAGTTTTTTTCCACGTTCTTGGTTAACGGGCTCTGCGTTGTTTTATACTGACAAACAATAAACCATGTAGAATAAAATAACATCTGTAATTATATAATGTGAGTATTTTACTAATAAACCATGTAGTATATACAATGTTTACAATTCTTCAAATTATACAATTAAAAACAAATATTAATTGCATGGTTTTCCACGATTAATCGCATTGTTCTACGCAAAATTACTTCAAAAGTAGTGTATTGCGCACAAAATTGAACAAAAGTGCGATAACATTCGGTTTGCAAACACTTTAAACAAAGCTTTTTAACAACAGTTTTCTCTTTAACACAGTTACACATTAATGTACATTAAACATTAATGTAATCAAATCAAACATAAAACCAAAGCTATTGGCACCTGCAGGGCATTCACGTTTTATCTAGTTTGTTATAGAAAAACAAGTTCCCCTCAGAATCCCGAGCACTGAGGCTGAACGCTGTGGAATATAGTTGTGTGTGCAGGATTTTGGGATTTGTAGTTTTCCGTAAATTTGCTCGGTGGCGGAACACTAAACTAAGTAGCTAGCCTGCCGAGGTGCAGAGGCGGTCTGAGGATTTGACAACGAAATTTAATCCATAAGTGTAAATGTTTTATAGATTGCAGAAATGGAAATTATTCGTCGGGTATTTATTATAAACTGCGACACAGCGCAGCTTAGAGGGCGTATTTTATAATGACAGTGTTAATTAGCTAAGTAATTAGTCAAATTAATTGAGCTAATTTAGCTTTTAAGGTAACCTGAGGTGTATATATATATAGCCTGAAGATGTATACAGAGCATCATTTCAGATACAAGAAAAAAAATTTCCAACAAACAAAAGCGCCCAAAGCGTGTTTTAAAGCCTATATTACAATGCTTATTAAAATGCCGGCTTTTCTGAAGGGTAAGTTAACGGTCAAATTAACAATTAGTTAGCGCACATTTCGGCTTTAATAACAATTTTACCACAAATTTTAGTTCAGTTTATTGTTCACTTTCAGATTAAGAACCTCTATTCACATTATCAGGCTATATTTAAACCCTGGTTCTGTAAGTTTATTGGTAGTTAAAGTTATATTAGCTTTAAAGGTAGCTAATTACTTAGCATGCTAATTAACGCTGAGCCATAATGTAGTAGTTCAGAGCAGTTACTTATTCATTCAGAATGTAGTTCTTTATTCAGAGTAGTTACAGTTATTCATTCAAAGAGTGATTATTTATTCAGAGTATAGTTATTTAAAGTTATTCAGAGTGTAGTTATTTATTCAGAATGTGGTTATTTATTCAGAGTATAGTTATTTATTTTGAGTGTAGTTATTCAGAGTATAATTATTTAGTTATTCAGAGTGTAGTTATTAATTCAGAATGTAGTTTTTTATTCAGAGTATAGTTGTTATAGTTATTCAGAGTATACTTAGAGTATAGCATTTATTCAGTGTATATTTAGAACATACTTAGAGTATAGCATTTATTCAGTGTATATTCAGAGTATACTAGAGTATAGCATTTATTCAGTGTATATTCAGAGTATACAGTGTACGCCCGCAAAGTCATGGTTCAGAGTTCGGGACCTCAGTCCTTCACTGATTTTGTCTTAGAACCCCTGCAAATTTGCGAAAACCGCATTCTTTTTGCTGCAATATATAATTTTTTATGCAGTTTAGTGCTAAATTATTAAGAAAAACATATTTTACCATTTTTGTAAAAAAATAAATATACCTGTATACATTCATACTGTCAAGAGAACACAAAGCAATGTTCTCAGAGGTGAAATACCGCTGTACTCAGAGGCGGGAGGTTTGAAAGTAGCCAGTCTGAGAGCGTTATTTATTTCTCCTTGCTGCTGATCTCTGGCAGCTGCAGTCCAGAATTCCTGCAACAAAGCAGTTTTCTGTGTCGAGTTTACATTTTTTGAAGGGAAATGTATTAAACTGAGTTTAAAATTAAATGAATGTGTTTTGAGAGCATAGGCATTTATAGGCATTTTTTTTTACCACATCACAAATTCAGTTTTTCACAATTCGTGGGTGCTCTTGGAACATAATCCCTGTGAATTTCGGGGGTCGACTGTACTTATTCAGAGTATAGTTATTCAGAGAAATTCAGAGTATAGTGTATTCAGAGAATAGCTAATTATTCATATACTTATTTATTCAGGGTATATTCATTCAGCGTATAGTTATTCAGAGTATAGTTGTTTATTCGGAGCATAGCTATTAATTCAGAGTATAGTGATTATTCAGCGTATTGCTATTAATTTAGAGTATAGTTATTCAGGGTATACTATTCATTCAGAGTATAATTAGGGTAATTAGAGTATGTTTCAGAGTATAGTTATTTATTTAGAATATAGTTATTCAGAGTATAGTTATTCAGAGTGTAGCTCTTTATTCAGGGTATGATTAGTTATTCAGAGTATACTTATTTAAAGTAATTACAACTACCTTCAAGTAACTTATCTAACAATAGTTTCCCTCTTGTGTGCTTTGCAGGAGCTGAAGTGACCCTGAAGGATTATTTGCTTCATGTAAAACACAGCAATGTCTGTTAAACACTATAGGGGCTTAAAGGACACCAACATAACTGGTACTGAACTATAAAAATGCACAAATAATCCAGTTTTATTAACATTCAGAATTTCAGCACCGTGTCTGTCCTACGTACACCTGTCCTGTTGTCTAGGTGCTCCATCAAAAGAAAGGAAACGCAGGTCCTCTACAGATATCTTACAGAGGTAATAAAAGTTCTGATTGAATAACAGTGTCAACAAATTCCTCAGGGAAATATACATTTGGGTAGGACTGCATGTGAACAGCACCTGGTCCTTACAGACAAAATCCCTCTGTGTAATATTGCCAGATTTAGAGTTGTTTAACTTTTCTTTCCAGAATTCCCCCAATTCAAGTATGTAACACTTAAAACAGAGAAGTCCAGAAGTTTGGTGCGAATGACTTTGTTCAGGAGAAACACACTGAGAAAAAATTGTTCGCAGTGGAAGTGAACAGAACCAGACGTCTGCCTCTGAAATCTCCCTCACACAAAGTAATTCTATCGAATAGTTACAGTTGACGCTTGAGACTTTGTTCTACCAAAGCTAAATCCATTCATGGTGGAGGGATACATGCAGGTTGTTGTGAAGCAAATTAGGCTCCAAAGAAAAGTGATATAGTTCAGATTCTCCACTATTTTACCATTTCAACATCCCTATAAACACAGAGACACATGGAGCTATACTGGGGGGTCGATAGTGAATAAAACGGTTGTATTTGTGTTGGAGATGTCTGGTTCCATTCACCGCCACTGTAAAGGAATCCGGTGAGTTTCTCTACAATGCATTACTGCAGAAATGATGTTGAAATGCAGAAAGTTTGAAAAAGTGAAATCCCCCTTTAACAGTGTCAGACTAACTCTGTCTCTGCTTGTCTGCAGTGAAGAAGTGATGAACATGCTGGACAGTTTTAAAGGTACTGAAATTTGTATTACTGTATTTAATGATCCTTCATGTTTCTTATCTGTTAATGAACTTCAGCATAGTTTTAGTGATGTAAGTTCTTGTGAATGATGTTCTAGTGTTCTGCTTGGTCTTTCTTCCTGACAGTTGATATAAATAAATCATTTGTTGCCAAGAGGAAGTGCATGGAGTCCGTCACCAGCTTGTCTCTCAAAACTAGCCAGCAGAAGTTTCAGGAGATATGGAAGTCCCAGCAGAAGGAGAGGTAACAAACCCTTTAGATGCACTGAAACCAGGGTACAAAATACAGAGGGTCCTGTGGGTCATGATTGACCTTTGAGATCCTCTCAAAAGCTTCAACAGCAAAATTTAGGGGAGTTGTGTTGTTTTATCATTTCTGTACTGAAGGGCTCAGATATCTGAAGATTACTGCGTCCACTTCAGCTCTGTGTTCCAGCATTGGGAGTCAGACATACAGAGGAACAAAGACCAGTTCAAGAAACTCTTGGTAATTTTTAGAAGCTCTTTTAGGTTACAGGTGCTTGTAGAATCTCACTGTATTTTATATTATTTTGTTTTATACCATATTTTTATTTCAGTATTAGGGCTGTTAAATTAAATAAATTGATCTGCTTCTATTATAATGATAAAAGTAACTCAATTATAACTTAGAAAGGTATGTACATCTTAATTTTTACCTTGCAGACACAAAAATATTAATATTAATGTAGGGTCTGTAGTTTGTTTGGTTACATTTGTGTTTTCAGTGCATTTTAACAATTCTGAATCAGACCAAAAAAAAAATAAAAAAAAAAAATATATATATATAATTGTGGTGATACATGAGGCTTCATGATGCACTAAGTCATAAAGTGTTACAAGGTCAAAGATTGACAGCCTCTATTCCAAAAGGTTTGTTGGTTACTCTTCAAGCACACTCACTGAACCTGGCGATGAACAGGTAATCTGAAACAGGTGTGTTTGAGCAGGGAACTCACCAAACTGGATGCAGGACCTCTAGGACTAGATTTGGCTGCAATGCTGTCTTCAGGAAAAGTTTCTTTTGGTTAACAAAGTCAAAGTAAATAAGTGTGAAAATGTATTTTATGCTCCCATAAGAAGAATTATTTAGAGATCATGTTTGTTTTTGTGTCAGGCTTGGTTCCAGTACCAGCAGGCGATGTTCCAGCAGATGAGAGCTTCCCAAGGCCAGAGACTGAAAACACTTAAGCAGCTCGTGGACCACTACATCCAAGTAATCTCGCTTTATGCAGTGTCTCAAGATGATCCAGGACATGTGAATGAAGGCCTTTCTTAGTCCCTGCTTTGGTTCCACAGAGCTTGAAGGAGCTTCGAAGCATTCATGAGGAGCAGAACACCACAGCGATGAGTGACTTACGTCAGGAGGTGATGCTGCTTCAGAAAAAAATACTCATGAACACAGTAAGTCCAAGTCTAAGAGATACTTATCTGTTAACTTAACGTCCACTGTCTTATGTAGTTACACTGAGTGGCCACTTTATCAGAAACAGCTGTAAATTTACAGGCTGTTGTCCATCTGTTTGTTTGGCCTAATCTACCATTCACACTGGAGCTGGAAGATAGAAGGTAGCACCTCCTCCCCTGATGCACTATCCTAAATCATACTTATTCTGCTGAATAAGCTCACATCTTCTTGCACTACTCCCTACATAAAGATTTTAGCACTTAGAACTCTCTTCTGGTTCTCGTATGGTCCTGAAGCTTGAGTGTTTTTCCTCAGTTGTAAGTAACTTTGGATTAAAATGTCTGCCAAATGAATGTAATGTAATGTAAAGTAATTTAAAGATTGCTCATCCTCCATATTGCACATTTTAATAACACTATTTTTCAATTCATTATGAACTTTAAGCATTAACTGGTGGAGAAATAAATCTGCATTAGCACAGTTTTAGCCACAGAAACCAAGGCAAGTGAACCGCACTACCACCAGTGGTGGGACAGAGTTAAACTCACCCAAGGACATAAAATAACCAGCATTTTTTTTAAAATGCACTAAATTTATTGTAGTCTATCCAGTGTACAATTTTCTAATTCAGCACACAAGATAATTGTGAACTCTCTTAAACGTCACATATTAATGACTATAACAAACTGATGTTTCTGCCGTAGTAAAGAAACTGGCCAGCAGTGAGTCACTGAAAGTCTCTGTTATAAAGGAGGTAGGAACAGTTGACTGGTTGAAATATGAAAGGCTCAGGTCTTTACACTCTGCATGGGTGCTGGATTACATAAAAATCCCTCCTTTCCATAAAAAGGTCAAGGACCCTATCTCCTGTTATAGATGTACAGTATGAGCTGACAAATACAATCTTTGTTATTTGAGCTAAAAGTGGAAAACAGTGTGATTTGTCTAATGTTTTAGCAGTGTTTTAAATAACCGAAACAATTACCTGCTAATCAGATTTGATCTGTTTCTTGCTTTTACAGCAGCAGGAGGAGGTGGCGTCAATACGCAAAGGTCTGCAGTCTATGTTGATGTATGTACTGGACTAAACAGACATCCTTTAACCGTTCTGGGTGCGTGTATGTGTTCGCATGTTTAGTGTTTGGATGTTGTTTGGATGGTGGTTCACTCTTGCTTGCTTTGTGCACTGAACTGTCCTCAACTCTTTATCACACTGTTTATCAGCCTGTTCTCCAGTTCCCTTGGTGTAGGGCCAAGTTCAGTCTATATCTGGAAAGAGATCATAACACTCTTTTCCTCTGAGAGTTTTAAAATAAAATGTGAAACTGTATTATTTAAAACAGGTGCTTTTATTTTGGAAAAAAATCGGACTGATGTAACAGACAGATCAGTAACTTGAATCGGCTCGCAACACCGCCAGACGTGAGAAGAAGAGAGCAATTTAAAGCGTTATCAGAGAGAAAATCAGAACTGTTAACAATGTTTACACAAAATCCATTTACAAACTATCATTTTCGAACATGAATTGAGATGGAGCAGTTGAGCCTCTTTTGGACAAAAAAAATCTAACCACTGAATGAACCGGCAGGTCTCTTTTCCAGCCGAGACCAGACACAAACACACCAGTTCAGGAACAGCTTTAAAAGGAAACTCTAGCAGTTTTAACCTCAGCTCTGTTTAGTGTCCGTTGATTAGAACAGACAGGCATTTCAACGTTTTTCCCCAAACTTGGAAAGCACACTTTTAATAGAAGGCAGTGGGCAGCAGTTCAGCCCATGTTTCAGATCAGGAGGGTTTCTTCCCTGGGACTGTATTATCTGTTCCAGTTGCTACAAATACAGAACACAGAGATTAGGTTAAAAAAGCTGGACTGTTCCTTTTACCCAGTGCCTTACACACAGCTGCATCATTTAGGGCTGTGATGAATATTCACTTACCGGGATCATTACAGATCCGCCCGGTAACACCAGTATGGGAGAGAACAACACCCTACTGTAGAGCTGCACTATTAATCATTATCGCAATACCAGTCTCTGGAATACCGATATCACAGAAGACTGCAATATTCAAATGAGCCTCTAACCAATCACAGCTCCAGATGACTTACTGGGTGTTCTGATTAATCAAGGTCTGCACGTAAGCCAACAAAAGTCACATTATTTTAATTTTTAATCATTAAAGACCCTGATTCGTCATGGTGTTCTTAAAAATTCGTCATGGTGTTCTGTATTTTTCCATTTCATTTTTTCCTCGAGGTTTGCACAGATTTGTGAACCACAAATATAATTCCTTCTTATATAACTGTTTCCCAACCTTCGTTAATATTTCAAGCTATATTTATTTGAGAAAACTGATTATATTGGCCCTTAAATATACCGAACGATACTGGAATCTCAATATATCTCAGTATAACTGCAATATTCATATTTTGCAGCCCTACTGCATTATTCACTCATCGTATTTGCCTAAACGTGAGACTTAGGGCTACAGGTTGAGGTCAGTGGCAGTGATTAATAAACGAACCCAGCGTTCAGGTTGGCTCTTCAGCCAGTGGGCAGTTAGACTGCTGGACAGACTGATGATGATCGCATATTACTTTCTGATTTATGCATATTATAACATTCCTGAGCAGGATGCAGAAAAAGCTGTTACAGTAATGATGCCAAAAAATAAACAAGCTGCTCTATTTAAGGCAACTTATAACCGCAGAAACACATGCAGGCGACAACACGCAGCTATGCAGTTTTAGTTTTTCTGCCATATTATTGATTTTTGTTATTTTATATACAATAGTCATGTAGATAGATGTAGATGTAGAACTTATTCATTGAAGGCTTTAGTGTTAATATTTCAAGAAAGTAAATTAGAATTAGAATATATTGTAATTGTAATTTTTTGTTATCTGATCTCCACTTTTGAAAAATGGTATTAATTTGATTATTACATTTCTAGTTTCAGATTAGTGTAGTATTGTTGAAAATGTTCGCTCTAAATGTTTGAATGGTAGCGTGTATAATTTTATGTTTTCCAGTCCAGTTATGGCTCATAAATATTAGAAGGCTCATCACAGATCTCTGAAGTCGTGTTGTCATTCGGCCTCATCAGGAGCACCGGGTCTGAGCTAATTTTGCCTGTGAGGAAAATGAATGCAGTTTACGAAAATCGCCTCAGCTTTGTAAATTCAAATGGAAAATTGAATGTCTCTGAATCATCTATAGTACGAGGCTGTAATTGTTAATACTGGTTAATTAATATGGAAATAAATTTTATCTACAACAGGTTTGTGATCAAATCTCAGTGACATTCAAGGAAAAGTTTTTCTAAAAACATTCCTACAACATGCTATTCCTAATGGATGCTCAAAAAACTAACGAATGACAACATGCCCTCAAACCCCTGTGGAGTTGGTCTGGAACATTAAAGGGGATTTGCAGTTACTCAGACGCTCAGTTACCACAAACAGTAACTAAAATGTTTCCCTAAAAACCTACCGACTTTAAACTCACTTATAATAGGAGTCATTAGGCAGATCTTAAAAGACCTAAATTCACATAATAGAAGTCAATGGGCGGGTGCTTTAAAGGGAAACTCTAAACTCACTTAATAAAGTGACCATTTTTGTCACACATGAACACACCATAGCACACAGTCTGAACAGTGTAAAATTCTTCTCTGCATTTAACCCATTTACCAAGTGAAGCAGTGGGCAGCCAGCAACACAGCGCCCGGGAAGCAACGTGTGGGGACGGTACCTTGCTGAAAGGAACCTCAGAGGTGTCGCTAGCAGTCTTGGGATTCCCTAACCACTAGGCCACCAGCTGCCCCAGAATAGAAGTCAATGGGTGGATTCTGAAGTAACAGTTTTAAATTAGACAGTTTTTGTTCTGGTCCGAGTTCAGGGAAACATGCTGAAGGAAACGCCTGTAATGATTGACCATACATCACAGACAGACATCAAAAGATTAAAATGCTGGAGTATCCCTTTAATTTGAAAGAGGAAAACCACCCTATGTTTACGGTTAGAGTCAATAGTTGGCTCTTTATTTATATTTCTTATTTTTTTCATTCTGTTCAACAGTTTTAGGCAGAACGCAACACTGCAACACAGTGATTCAGGCACAGAATGCAAAGAAACAGAAGCACTTTAGCGTATTAGCATTAAATAAAAGTCTTTAACAATATGGTGCTAAAATAACAGCAGAAGCTGATGTATGAGCAGACAACACAGCTGAACCTCAGAAACACAGTACAGTCAACAGCAGGAGAGTGTTTTGACTGTAAAATGTTCTCTGATATGATGTTGGAAGGGTTTTATAAAACGCAAACTGTGAAAATCAGCCTCACTGTGATGTGAATTGCACAGCACAGTCCTGCAGAAAATAGTGAGGGAGAACAGCTTTTAATTAACCTGTAATAACAAGACAGGTTTAAAGGGACACTCTGGTGCTTTTCATCCTATTCTGTTATATCTGTAGTGGAGGCTCGGTTACCGCAGACAGAAACTTCCACGCGTTTCCCTAAACACACTCCGACTCTAAACACACTTATAACAGAAGTCAATAGGCAGATCTTTAAAGGGAATCTCTAAACTCACTTAATGTAAGTCAAGCTTAAATCTCTATTCTAGAACTTCATTCTAGATGTTCTGAAGTTTCTCAGCACCTGTACTGTTAGAGTCTGGAAGAGACATAGTCACGTATTCCAACATTTATTTGTGGAATTCAGTATATACCCATTGACTTCTTGAAGTTTCTGTCTGTGGTAACTGACTGTCTGCTACAGATCCAGCAGATGGAGACCAGGATGGAAGAAGGCAGGAGTTTCCCTTTAATCTGAAGCAACACTATCTTAACTGAGATTAACAGGAAATAAAATCTGAACATATTCCTTCAGTGCTGAACATTGTTCTATACAGTTTCAGAGTTGACCATAAATTTTAGAATACAAAGCAGAATCAGAGAGACCTGTTACTATAATGCAAAACAACAGTCTTCATGTATCTAAACATGGATTTACAAACAATACCTTTAATACATTAGTAGCAGCAGCAGCGATCCCTGACCGTGTTCATTTGGATTTAAATTTGAATTAACTTGTGATACGCAGGACTTTCTTTAAAAAAAAAAAAAAAAAAAGAAAAGGCATGCAATTCTGAGAATAAGAAGTCAATGTCTATGAAAGCAAATGTAACAGGAAACATGATTAAAGTATAATGCAATATATTCAAACATATTCCCACTGTTTTTGAGCTTCATTTTGTTGTTTTCTTGTTATTTAAAAGGGAGTACCTAAACATTTCTCTCAGAAATGAGTGGGAGTGTATTAGCACCTGTTAGAACACCCTTCACCCGCCTTTAACAAAGAGACTGCATTAATTTCTTCAGTAATAATTTAAATAAACCAACCACTCGCTTTCCGGTGCTCTCAGTAACAAACTTTTCCCCAGACCGTGATGCAAACCAACAGCACTTGAGTCTTACAAAACACTGATGCTTCTTTTTACACACACACACACACACACACACACACACACACACACACACACACACACACACACGGAAGTCAATGGCAGCAGGTGTGTGGGGTGTTACCAAGCTGCTCCTCAAGTCGGAGGTTTGATTTTGAAGACGAAGATGTGAAGATGCGACGCGATCTGATTACACACACTCACACAGTAGCGCACCAGATCAAACAATGACAGCACCTGCCAATCAAACAGTCACAGCTGATTATCACAGCTTCAACTGCTCTAATCTCAGGTACAAAATATTAAAAAATGCTTCATTAGGGCTGGGGGATGTGCATAAAAAGTACATCCTGATATTTTCAGTATTTTAAAAATAGACAATATACAATTCTGTCTTGAATCTTAATCACCCCTTCATTTCTAAATATTTTGCCTTCAGACTTTTTTATTTTTAATGTGGTCTTGATGAAAAAGACTTTTGCACAGTACTGTACACAAGATATTGGCAAGTGAAACACTAGATTTGTGCATTGACATTCTAGGTGGTGCTACAGGATTTCTGTATTTGTCTGTAAACTGCAGTTCCATTTTTTTTTTTATCCAACAAAACACGGAGTTAATGTGAGACACCTCCCAGCCCTACAGAGTGAAGTTTATCTTACCAGTGCGATCCAGAGCACCACGTACTCGTCAATAAAACTGTTGAAATACTGATTCAAAAACAGCAGCCCGGGGCCCAGGAACGCCACATCATGAAGGTGCATTTCACTTTTTGTCATATGTGCAACCTGACAGGACACATAAACCTGAAGTTTACAATGTGACCAAACTGCAAAAGCACATTACAGATGTGACAAAGCATCTCCCCAAAACACTGATTCTACTATACTAACATACTCTGAGTTGTTCAGACTATGGTAACAGGGAGTTGTTCAGTGTCAGAATCCAAGAATATTAGAGATTCCTGAACACGTCCAGAGTGTCATGATTCGTGTTATTTCACTACCTCCACTTCTATTTTTATTACTATTATGCCACTTTCTTAAGCTGTTTTACATCAAGCACATTAAACACACAAGACTTTCTCTTGGAATGAATAAAATTCTTCTGTTATTCGGTTCTGGACTAAAGCATTGCTTTAAGCTCCACTCACCACTAATTTATTGGTGATTTTAGCAGAAACAAAGCCAAAAGCCAGAATATAAAGACAGGGGTGTTTTTCAAACAGCTGGATGGCAGACTTTTTATAAATCATCATAGCGAGCACAATAACGGAGCCGATGTGCAGGACCGGAGATAACACACTCGTTCCCTGAAAGACCAGAAACACAACAGTCAGAAAACAATCACAGTGAAGGACATTCAGATACATACAGCTGTTCTGCTTTAGTCAGTTTTCCATCAGATTGCAGTTACAAACAATAAACACAAACAACAGCAGTGTGGGAGCTTCTTCTCAACATGTGCAAATGAACCCTGCTGTTCTCTAGTGTCTGAATATACACCTTTAACCATGTATGTAGAACTGGTACTAAACCAGTCCCAGGTCCTGACTGGTCAGTGCTGAAACCTGCAGAATCTCCTGTTCAAACGGTGCTGCTGTTGATGTTTCTGCAGTGTTACTTTCTAACACAGATGCGTTTTCAAACCGTCAATGCTGGGTTGGGTCAGTGGAGTGACAGGAGCAGTGCTCTGCTCATCACCAACACACACTGTTGATCGGAACATTTGTAGCGACACTCCTCCCTAATTATATAAAGCAGGAAACTCGGGACCTTCGTTCTCCAAAACATCAAACTTAAACAACTGCTGAACCTTCTCAAGTCTTTATTTTCGACACCAGATTATGGAGAGTGGGGTCAATGAGAGTAGCAGCCTCAGTATCAATATTGGTATAAGTACAATTGCAATCATACCTATCCTTTTAACTGTTTAACCTTCTCCAAACAATCAAACAAATGATGCCTTTACATTTAGTGCAGATTACGTAAAAGCACTGTTATTGTAGTGCTGTATTCCACAACCATGCTTCCAGAGGCACCCTACCCCGTTTCCACTGCTTCCAGCAGACCTGATCACACTGATCAGCTTGTTAACCTCACTTGTCTGGAGAAGGGTTCCTCCAGGAGCAGGGGTGAGGAACACTGTGTAGTGACAGACTGAGGAATAACAAAACATGCTTAATGGCTGATGTGTAATACATTACATATACAGTACTGTGCAAAAGCCATCCTGCAATACCATCCGGAAAAGCGTCTGGCAACGGCTTAATGATCCCAAAGACACTGTCAATACAGTCAAAGCACCTCAAAAGAAAGAAAGAAAAAAAAAAAAACAGGATAGAACACTATCAGTCATGAATCGGCCTCCCCAAAGCCCAGATCTCAACATTATTGAAGCAGTGAGGATCATCTGGACAGAGAATGGAACAAAAGAAAGGCGACACCCAAAGAAGCCTGAAGAACTATTCCTGAAGACACTAAAGGAAATGACAGGAAATGACAGGAGAGCTTGTCTAAGAGAGGCTGTGAACAGTGGTCAGAACAAATACTAACTAAAGCTGGCAAGAATAAAACACACCCTCTTGGTATTTATACTGCGTTCACATGTTGCAGTAAATCACTGTATCAACCTCCTGTCTCATTTTCTACAAAATATAAAGGCTTTTGAGCAGTACTGTATATTAATACAAGATACATAATGCATTAATACGGCACTGTGTATTAGTGTGCACGCTAAAAAAAAAACAGGGTTTTCCATAGATTCTTTAATAAAGACACCCATAACACATGTGAATGCTTACGCGGTTCTCTATAGTTCATAAAATACTTTTATTTTAGGGGTTCCATTCCAATAATGTTACTCTTACCTTCACAGTTATGATGGTCACTATTGCATCTATTATTTAATTAACTTCAACTTTTTTTAAACTATCCTATATAGAACCCAAAAGGTTTTCTAGTGCAGTTACTTTTTCTGGTCATAACAGAGCTGGGCAGTATAACCAACATTTTTTCTCCCGGTATTTTTCTAAATTATACCGGTTTCACGGTATAGGACGGTATTAGAACTCCAGTGGCACGGATCTTTCATAAATGGTCGTCGCGCAGCAAAACAACTTCTTTCATGGAAGTTTGGCCTTTTTTTTTTTAATCACAAAATTTCAGACGTCATCCCGAGCCTTGTCTGGAATTCCTGTGTCCCGTAGAAGTAAAAAAACAAACAAACAAACAAAACACGTAAAATACTAGTGGCAGGAGCTGAACCAGGGAGTGTTAGAATGTTTACACTCTTGTTTTTTTTTTAAACTTTCTTTGTATGGTTTGCTGTGTTCTATATTGGAATGGAGTCCATGTGAAGTACTCTGAGCTACACTCTGGTCCATGGTATCTGCTGTATAAATAAAGTTATTACTATTACTTGTCTAAAATATTTTATACTAATGTATCCAGTCTGTCGGGCTAAATGCTAAAGCTAACTGCTAAAGGTTAAACACATGCATGTTTCTTCGTAATGCTGAGATAAAAACGACATGTTGCGACTCTTACACAGAGCTTCAGCACTCAGATCAAAAATTCCATTTCCCTAGCGGTGCAGCAGCGAAAAAATCCCCCTCAAACAGTTTCCAGCTGCGCCACTTTCTGCTATTTAAACTGGTACTGCAGTATAAGAAAAAATCATATCATAACAATTAAAAAACGGTTTTCGGTATAAACCGGTATGTCGCCAGCACTAGGTCAGAATGTAGAGAACACAGAAATAAACACAGATAAATGTTTAAACGAGGGACTCGGTGGAATAGTGTGTGTGTGTGCGTGTCTCTATGAGTCACTCACAGCGATGGTGGAGCCGTTCTTGCCGACTCCTCCGGTGAAGATCACTCTGAAGTAGTTTGTGCAGGAGAACACGGCACCCACGAATGTGCAGAGCGCTGGAACAATTTTCATCTGGATGTTCAGAACGGGGATCTAATACAGGAACAGAACTTAAGGACCAGAACACTTTCATCAAATCAACAGTCAGATTGATCAAATTAACAAATTAATACCAATAAACAGATCTGACACAGTTTATCACTTTCAGGCTGAAGCAGAAACAGCAGCTCCACATTGCAGGTCTCATCAGTCACTGTTAAAAACCTATCATCAGTTTATGGTGTTTACATGCAGATCAATAATCCACAAATAATAAGAACAGGCCAATCTTTAAATAAACACAGAAATTGGATCAAACTAATTCCAGCTTAGCTGCGGTGCAGCT
Source organism: Bryconaethiops microstoma (assembly GCA_037577275.1). Lineage (NCBI taxonomy): Eukaryota > Metazoa > Chordata > Actinopteri > Characiformes > Alestidae > Bryconaethiops > Bryconaethiops microstoma. The sequence goes on from JBBJLS010070617.1 coordinate 21,892, forward strand.
GAAAGATCTTTCGTAATTTCTTATCAACTAATATCCAATCAAAACAATGAACTAACACAGACCAAAAGGGTTCTGATGATCACGGAGGAAAATTCTTCAGGCGAATGGAAAATGCGGCTTTCGTTGCCATGGCAACAGCTGACACTAACTTGCCTACCTGCTTTTAAATTTAGGGTGAATTACAGATAATGTAAAAAACAGACAAACATTCACAGCTGCTTTAACCTTCCAAAGTCTAAACAGGTGTAAGCAAGAAAAAAAACTGTATTAATTCTGTAAAAAAAAAAAAAAATTAAATCAAACCCCAACGTTTTCAGTTTGCTTTTACAGGGAAGGTTTTAGCAACTAAAATGTCAGTTCTTTCTAATAAGAATTTTCACAAATTGATTTTTTGTATTTATTTAAAGAAAAGGATTCATTTTTACTGTCATGAACCAAATTTTTACTTCGTCGTACCTTTCAGAAGTATATTTTTACACATTACTTTTAGATGTGACAGTTACGCAGCAGGCTAGTTTTAAATGACAAAAAAGCCTCAATCAGAGGTTTAATAGCTCATTCAGGACCACGAAGAGGATGATTTTTTTTGTCGTGGTCGTGGAGATCTGCATGTAAAGGAAGCTGCTGATAGGAGCTGCGGTTTTAGTGCTGAATCTCTGAATTACCAGAGCCTGCCAGAAAGCAGATCCACCCACAGCAGCCAGCAGATACATCAGCATAATGAAGATCTGCACCTCTGTCACATCGATGCTGAGCGGGGGAGGAGGGGCGAGGGAGAGAGAGCAGGTTAGTTACAGCAGTGATTACACCATAAGGACACAAACGGACAATCAGGGACCAGCGCTGAACACACAGACCATTAATTAACTCATTAGAGATATTCAGAACAGAAACATGCAGGTTTGTAGTTCAGAATTAAACTATTACAGTATTTGTGTAAAAAGTCTAAACCTCAGCCTCATTAAGCCTTTATTGATGACTGATAGTCTTTAACTCTTCAGCACATAGCATCACATGGTTGCGCCACCTGACTACTTTCCATTAAAGTGTAGCATCACAGCGGTGTGATCTGGAACATTCAACACTGAACATTCTAACACTTCTAACTGCTGATCAACGCTGCAGATTAATGGAGATTATAGAAAAACTCTAGTCGTTGCTGTTTGAGGTTTTTGCTCGCCACGTTAATATTCAACAATCCATTACTTTCTGTTGTGAATTGTCCTTGTATTCACTCCAGTAGCGCCGCCTGACTGCAGAACCACAGTTTTACAGCAGCAGTTTATAAAAGTATGAATAAAAAGACGGTGGTGCATCGACTGTAATCCTGAATCTCCATTAACCCGCAGTGTTGATCAGCAGTTAGAAGTGTTATGTTCAGTGTAAAACGTTCCAGATCACACCTGTGTGACGCTACACTTTAACGGAAAGTAGTCAGGCAGTGCAACCGTGTGATGCTATGTGCTGAAGGGTTAAATACATAGTTATTAATCAAGAATAAACGCATTTTAATTCATCAACAAGTTTAATCCAACGTTACATCAGCCTAGTGTTTGCAAACGTAACTGTTAAAGCATTCAATTACATTTCTATCGTTAATGTTAATCACTTAATTTATTGAGTTTCTTCATGTTACATGACGTGTCACGAGGCGAAGCCGTGGTCGGTTTGAGATCTGAAGGTAATCTGAGGGTGTCTGATGCGGATCAGTTGTTCATGCCGTGCAGGGGAAGCAGGGAGCTGATTGGCCAGCTGCTGCTGTTAGAGCAGCTGTGATTGGCTGGCTGGAGCTGGGCATTACCGTCAGGTTCCAGAATGGGGGGCCGATGGCGGCGGTGAAGGTGTGGAGCAGAGCAAGGCTGAGCTGCAGCTCAGTGAGGTCAAATCTGCCCAGCGTGGAAAGAAACACGTCACTATAGCGCCCCCTACTGACTGTTCATGGTCTCAGAGGCTCGTGCAAAACAGGGCAGGACACACTGACATCGAGCCGGAGCAGAATTTCAGCCTTGTCTGATGGATCATCACAGCACCTGTTTACAGACTCCTAGAACTGCCTCGAAAGCAAACAGTGTAGCGTGGCTGGTACCGTGTTTTCTAGCACTCAAGCACGTCTCCAATGCCAAAAACAAGCTGCTCATCAATCACGGAAATGAACACTTAAAATAAATAAATTTAAAAAAACAACAACAAAAAACAAACAAAAAAAACAAAGAAAATAAGTGTACAGTGACTATTCTGTCATACGTGAACACACCACAGCACACCGTGTGAACAGCACGAAACTCTTTCTCTGCGTTTAACCCATTCACCAAGTGAAGCAGCAGGCAGCCAGGAACACAGCAGTGTGTGGGGATGGTATCTTGCTCAAAGGAACATTGTTTTTAATTTTTAATATAATAAATGAAAATATTTTCCCTCATAACCCATGTTATCTGATTAATAGTGTTGGAAATTGCTTGAATTTGATCAATTTTGATTCTGGTTCTGCTTTCGACTCCATATTCTGATTCCATAAACGTAACAAAGGAGGAAAAATTTTTAGATATAAAAAAAAAAAAAACCTTTACTCTGAACATTCATAAAGTCCCAGTAGAGCACAAACACCTTCCAAACTGAACCAAACCAAACACACAGGGAGTTTCAGCAGCAGGTGTGTGTGTGTGTGTTAAAGGTTCGGTTCGATTGTTGGTAGAACCTTTTGATCAGCTGATCAGTTTTGTGCATGATTCATGTATGAGACTAATTTTCTCTAAAGATGGCAGTCAATATGTTTTAGGGTAAACAAATATTAATATGTTGATGTATGACAATCTAAAACAGGTTCTGCAGACCTGTAGTGTTTAGGAAACAAGCAGAACCAAAAATTTAAAAAGGGTACCCAGTACTGAGTATTTTCTTATCTTATTTGATCCCACTGATTAAGTTGGACACTATGAGTGAATTAAGCAATGAGAGGTGAGAAGGCCCCCCCCCTTCTGCTTTAGGAAATCACACACATTTCAAAACACACAAAATTAACTTAAATGTAACAAATGTGTTATTTGTATTCCAAAACTGTACTAAACTGTATTGCAAAAAATCAGTTTCACTGAGAGACTTCATAATAGATTTGCAGTTTACAGCTACCATAAAATAGGTTAAATTGTTGTTTCCTTTTTACATTTTTGTTTTATTTTAGTAACAAAATATAGTGAAATAGAATGCTGAGAAACTACATTTGAGACCCCCAATTTTCTGTATTTTTGAATATTAGTCACACTGAATAGCTTTATACCCCATATTGAACGTAAAATGAAAACATATTTTCAGGGTTTTGGCATTCAGTGTTTTACTCACAGGCCAAAGCGCAGAGTTCCAGAGACGTAGGTTTGCCAGTGAGCGCAGTAGAACATAAACATCCCTGCAAAACAGCAGAAAAACATCCAATCCGGATTTGTGCCCAACTGGATCGCAATACTGGTGCCCAGTACCACAAACACTGCAAAGAGAGAGAGAAGGAGAAAGAGAGAGAGGAGAGAGAGGGAGAGGAGAGAGAGAGAACAGAGAGAGAGAACAGAGAGAGAGAGCAGAGAGAGAGAGCAGAGAGAGAGCAGAGAGAGAGCAGAGAGAACAGAGAGAGAGAGCCAAGCGAGAGAGAACAGAGAGCGACAGAGCGAGCGACAGAGCGAGCGACAGAGCGAGCGAGAGAGCGACCGAGAGAGAGAGAGAGAGAGAAAAGAGAGAGAGCCAAGAGAGCAGAGAGGGCGAGAGAGAGAGAGCGAGAGAGAGAGAAAAGAGAGAGCGAAAGAGAGAGACGAGAGCGAGAGAGAGCAGAGAGATAGCGAGAGAGAGACAGAGAGCGAGAGAGTAGAGAGAGAGCGGAGAGAGAGCAAAGAGAGAGACAGAGAGAACGGAGAGAGAGAGAAGAGAGAGAGCAGATAGAAAGAGAGACAAAGAGAGAGAACCGAGATAAAGAAAGACAGAGAGAGAGATGGGGAGAGAGAGGCAGAGAGACAGAGAGACAGAGAGAGGGGGTGAGAGAGAGAAAGAGAGAGACAGAGAGAGAAAGAAAGGGGGAGAGAGATTGAGAGAGGGCGATACATTCATATTAACCAATTTGTCTGTTTTGTACTTGCATTTCTATCAAGATTGTTTATTTACTTACTTACCTATTTATCTATTCATTTATTTATTATCTGTTTGCTATTTCTTAATGTTTCCTTTCTCATGTACTGCAATGTAAACAACGTCCATAACGCAATAAATGTGTGTACTTGTTGGATGTAGTGCGTGTGTGTGTGTGTGTGTGTACTCTATTAGCCTACCTGTTGACAGTGAGTCGCAGCCATGGTCAAATAGCTCCCCAAGTGGTGAATTGCTGTTAGTGCGTCTCGCCTGCTTCCCGTCAATGGCGTCCAGGGACTGATACACAAACAGGCCCACCGCACACATCAGGTACGCCCACAGCGGAGCCTAAACACACACGCACACCTCATTACACACACCTAAAGTGTACGTCTCTTACACCACTTCCTTAAGGGAAGATTACTAATAGCATCACAAAACCTATACATATATATGTCATACCAAAATAATTAGACTAAATTATTTTGGTATGATATATATATGTATTTGTGTGTGTGTATGTACTCCTTTTAACTTTGGCTGGGCTGTGTATACTGAACATGCTGTTTTTGTAAACAATGTTTTACAAACTATCAAACTCTTATTTCAGAAAGGCAGGAAAATGTATCTGATGTGCAAGTCATGCAGCACTAAAGCTTCTCCAAATGAACATTGACCTAAAGTCTAAACACAAAGAAAACAGCAGCAGTTCAGATTCTCTCCCTGATGGAATTCCCCAAGCTTAACACACACACACACACACACACACACACACACCCCAAACACAAATACAGTAGACCCCCAAAATTCAGGGGGGTTATGTTCCAAGAGCACCCGCAAATTGTGAAAAACTGCGAATTGTGATGTGGTTTAAAAAATGCCAAAAATGTAAAGATAAACCTGTATCCATACTGTACAGTTTACACTGAACTGCTGTCTCTCGCAGTGCTAGAATGTAAAATACTGATGCTGCCCCTGTACAGACTACTGTAATTCTTGCAAGCGTGTTTTCTTTGGTATGCGCTGTCATCTTCTTTGGTATGTGCTGTTGTTTTCTTTGGCATAAGCAGGTAAATACAGTAATAATTAAATGTCATTTACAGTAATAAAAACACAGGGCTTTCAGAACAAAACTTCACAAGAAACACTGTACTGCAGCATTAAACACTTGCTTATACAGCAACACACAGAAAGCATCTTGCACCTGGGGGTGCTAAAGAAGACCCCAATTCAGCAAAAAGGGTCACATGTTTAAACAGGGTCTCAAACACACACACAGTTTCCTTTTCTGTTGCTCCTACATGTAACCCTTCGGCACCCTTTGTCCCACCAGCAGAGAGGCAAAGGTGGGTGTTCTGGACTCTCAGCTATTTTAGGTTCTCAACGACAAACATCACGGGACCACGACCTGACTTTACACTGCCTGAAACACACACCGCTGCAGTGAGAGAGAGGGAGACAGCTGAACAGGGATACAGTGTACTACTCTAATTAGAGCTGGCACGACACTGAACCCTAGAGCATCATCTAATACACTGGCCGATACTGATACTGAACTGAGTGTGGGACGATACAGTACTGAACCTTTGAGCGTAGACAGATACTGAACCCTTGACCGTGGGTCGACACTGATACCGAACCCTTGAGCATGGACTGATGCAATACTGAACCCTAAACTGTGGGCTGATACCCATAATGAACCCTAAAGTGTCGTCCGATACCAATAATGAACCCTTGAGCGTGAGATGACACGATACTGAACCCACAAGCATCACCAATACAAAACTGAACGGTCAAGCACTAAAATGATCTATTCAGAATGAATCAGTGAATCTCCATTTGATGGAAAGTAATCAAAGTTGTGCACTATCTATTCTGAATGAATCAGTGAAGCTCTATCTATTCGTAATGAATCAGTGAAGCTCTATCTGCTTGGAATGAATCAGTAAAGCTCTATCTGCTTGGAATTAATCAGTAAATATCTGATGGTAATAAAGCTGCTTCCCTTTAATGTAATGTACTGGTAGACCAGTTTGTCCTTTCCTGTATAAACATGTACTTTATGTTGTATGTATGCAGTACCTGTTCCGTGGCAGTGGGACAATAGTAGACCAGCACCAGCGTGGTGAAGATGTTGGTTGCCAGGCCGACGATGGTGATGAGGTTGGGGGCGATCCACGCAGGCATGTGTCCCACCAGCCACTCCCAGTATCGCTGCATGATGGGTTCCAGCAGGGACATGCCGGAGCTGCTGTACTGGTGCTCCTCCAGACGCTTCAGCTGCTGCCGAGACAGCACCGGAGCGGGCAGCTCCACAAGCCGCCGCAGGACCGCAGGGGAAAGCCAGCAGGACGAGTCTATGACCTGCTCCCCCCGGCCCCCCCGGCGACCCCGCCCCCCCACCTGCCCACTCATACCCGCTCCTACACACCTCAACCTCCCTCCAACAGCCGCTCAGCCACACTGCGGCCGGGCCACACCTATTCACAGAGAGAGAGAGAGAGAGAGAGAGAGAGAGAGAGAGAGAGATAGAGAGAGAGAGAGAGAGAGAGAGAGAGAACCTAAGGTTAGGGAGGGGCTCTTTGTCTAGCTCTGATCACACCCCAGTGATCCTGACCAAAAAAGGGTGTGTTTCTGTTTGAACAGGATAATAAAGATGTTCTACCAGCATGAACATCATGATGGATCTGGTCTACTAGCACGATCAGTGTGTCCAAACTGATCCACCTGCATGAACAGTCTAGTATGAACAAAGTAGCCAAGCTGGCTGACCAGCCAGACCAGGTTGACCACTGTGAACAGGACAGTCAGCCAGCATGACCAGCGTGACAAACACAGGGTATCAGAGCCACACAATACTAACAAAATATCAGTATTGAGATTTAACTGCTACATCCTGCGATCATATCATATTGTGATTCCTTTCAACAAGATCTATTTCATCACTTTTTTTCATCAATTAAAAAGGCTCAACATCTGTAAATATTGTTTCAAATGGTACGTTTACTCCACTATCCATGCAGTCCATACATGTAAAATAAACAGCTCTTTTTCAAATCACACTTTTTGTGATGTCAAAAAACCAACACATTCAAATATATCTCCTTATTCCGGCTACAGCAGTTTAGCTCTGGCCATACATGCACCGTTTCACCGACACCTTTGAAAGTTAAATAATAGACTTTGGTTGGATTTCATGAAAACCCAGTAACTCACCTGGAGCTGTAATTGGTCACCCTCTCAGAAACACTATGAGTGGTAAGAGACTTATTTGAATATTGTAGCCTTCTGTGATATCAGTATTGCAGAGACCTATATATACATATATATACATATATAGTGCAGCCCCATTTACATGCAACCATTTATTTGGTGTGTGTGAGAAAATGTTGCAGGCAAATCTACGTCAGTAACACCCACAAAACTCCCCCTGACACACACACACACACACACACACACACACACACCAAATGAGTGGTGGTGTGAGGAGTGAGACTGGGGTCAGAGGTGTATTTACAGACAAGATTTAAAAATCAGTGTTTTTGACTGGCTGTGATATCTGCCTACCTGTTCTCCCAGTTCTGAGCTGCACACCTGGGCCGCTCCTCCGCACGGACACACACACATACACACACTTGGCCGGCTGTGAAGAGAATACAGAGACAGAGAAACACACCTGTTTAAATCTCACGCAGGAACTTATTCTAATAAAACAAATTTCTCCTGATTCCAGTCATTACTGTGTCTTTTCTCCTGTTCTCTCCTCACCTCTCCTCTCCTGAAGGGCTGTCTGAGCCCCTGAGTTGTTTGTGTGTCCTGTGTTGACAGTTTGACTGTGTATTTGTATCATGAACAGAAAAGCTGAAACACAGCTTTTCCACACTGAGTTTAATCTCATTGCCGCAGTGGATTACAGACTTACAAACACATAATCCTACTGTTCACACACACACACACACACACACACACACACACACAGGCACTCATACACACTCACACGCACACAATCACATTGGAACAGTTAGTAATGTGACACAGGTAAAGACAGTAGTGTGATAGAAGAACAGACAACAGTGCGGCAGAAGAACAGACAACAGTGCGGCAGAGGAACAGACAACAGTGCGGCAGAGGAACAGACAACAGTGCGACAGAGGAACAGACAACAGTGCGACAGAGGAACAGACAACAGTGCGACAGAGGAACAGTCAATAGGGCGACAGAGGAACAGTCAATAGGGCGACAGAGGAACAGTCAACAGCGTGACAGAGGAACAGTCAATAGGGCAACAGAGGAACAGTCAGTAGTGCGACACAGGTACAAACCGTGCAGGTACAGTCGGAGGTGCGACACAGGATCAGTGGGCAGTGCAACACAGGATCAGTCAGTGGTGCAACACAACATCAGTCAGTAGTACAACACAGACACAGACAGTGGAGTGAAACAGGTACAGACAACAGTTCAACACAGGAACAGTCAGTAGTGCAGGAACAGTCAGTGATGTGACAGACACAGGCAGTAATGCGACACAGGTGCAGACAGTAGTGCAGGAACAGTGAGTAGTGTGACACAGCGACGGTCAGTTGTGGTAGGCTCGTCCAGTGTGGTCATCAGTAGTGTGATGTAGGGATGGCTGATAGGAAGAGGCAGACAGTGACTCTGTGGAGCAGGAGATAACCATAAGGGTGTGTGATGTATGTAAGGAGCTTCTCAGGTGCAGATGATCAGGTGTTTAGATGTTCAGATGTTTAGATGTTGAGGCATTAAGATGTTTGTGTGTTGTCAAGTTGAGATGTTTAGATGTTCAGATGGTGAGATGTTTAACTATTCAAATGCTTAGATGTTCAGATGTTTAGACATTCAGATTTTTAGACGTTGAGATATATTTAGATGTTTCGATGTCCCAGGCTAATCCTCGCGCTGTGCTAACGGCTAATTAGCTGACGGGGGTTCCGCTCTAACCCTACGGGTCCGGGGTTCAGCGGACCGCGGGTCGGCTCGGCTGGGTAAACAGGTGTTTGTCTGGTTGTTTACTGCGTTGTTTGCTGTGTTGTTTACCTGCTGAGGTTTCTGATGTTTGCTCAGGTCGCAGACGGGTGCGCAGTGGGCAGTCCACGCTCAGCCCTCACGCTACATCAAACGCTCATTTCTCCGTGAAACAAACCGATCTGTGGATCAGAGACACCCACATACACTCACCCCCTCACCCACACACTCTCTCACACACCCACACACTCTCACACACACACACACTCTCACGCGCTCCGGAGGAGAAACTCGCCGGCCGCTGCGTCGCAGTCCAGCACCGAATCTCGGGAACGTCAAAGCCGCGCAGCGCTGCGCAGACCGCGACCCCTACAGGGGCGGAGCCTCGAGCGGTTGTGGTGGCGCGTGCGCACTACTCTTCACTAGTTTTTGTATTGTTTTTATTAAACCTCTAGATTATAAAAATACAACCGAAACAAACGGTATTTATTTGTCATATGCATGTTAGCACAGGGACAACATTGCAATGAAATGTGATTGA
>JBBJLS010070618.1:0-11763 GCA_037577275.1 Bryconaethiops microstoma
CACACACACACACACACACACACACACACACACACACACACACACACACACACACACACACACACACATATATATTTGCCAAAATATTTTTAGTCTTTTTTGTACCAATTATCATGCATGTAAAATATGAATGATGCAGATGTTTGTCTTTAAGGTGTTTTTGTTTTTACCTTGTTTGCTTCTTTTTTCTCAAAATGTATCTCTGTGTAGTAATTTGCAATTTGCAGGAATGAATTTCAGGAGCTGCAAAGGCTCTAATGTAGAAATAATCAAGAGATTGGAGTGATTAAAGTGTTGTCCCAAAGTCAGGGGTTTGCAGACTAAGGGACTGGGACAGTATCTATACAGTTAAAAGTAAAACATCTTTCAAACTCATGGTTTTCTTGTGTTCAATTCTTGAATAACTATTTTCTCATCTTGCTCTTCTTGCACATTTGTTTTTTCACAAAGCATGACATAAGACACACTGTAAAAAGAACCAAATATAAAAATAAATATATTGGCCAATGGACCACAGAATAGCAAAGTGACTGGACATGAACTAGACAGGACAATAAACACAGTTTAGGGATGAGCATCAAACATATGGATGGGTGTCAAAGCAGCACAAGGGTGGAGAATCTACAGCAAACAATTGTGCTGTAAGATGGGGGTAAATGTTATCTATCACAGCACTGAAATGATGATTAGGGGTTCCAAGCTGGAGCATGGTGGGGCATGGCCAGTCCACTACTACCTTCACTTTGGCAGGTTACATACTCAGCCGGCCCTTGGATAACAAATGCCAACAAGGCGACCAACCAAGCATGGAAACACAGATTTCTCCAGCTTGATGCAAAATTTGTGTTCCAGGAGAAGCTGGAGCACCCATGTATTATGTGCTAATGTACTGACTGGCTGTATATAACAATGTTGTCAAGGTAGAAAAACAGACAGCAGTCCAGGGCTTCCGTCAAGACATGAGCGTTCATCTAACCAAAGGGAATCACAAGGTACTTATATTCATTACCTTCATGATTGAAAATAAAGTTGTAGGTGCTGTGCAGGTCCAGTGGAAGTCTGTTGCCGTGTCTTGATGGCTGAGGTCAGTAGTGGTAGGGGATAGCAGTTCTTGACTACGAACTTGTTTGGCAGCCTTATACCTTGCCAGCAGGGGCGTAAATCTTCTTTGTGGGGATTGCAGTATCAAATACCAGAGGAAGCCCAGTATCAGGGTAGGCTGGGGCAGTCACCACACACTGATCCGCTCACTGTGTTGACTGATGCACAGGATGAGTGACTGAGTCTGCCATGCAAGTAAAAGGAGTGGCCTTCAATGGAGGACAATGGCAGGGGCAGCTCCAATAATACCATGGGCAGCTCTAGGGAGGCTGCCAAGGTGACATCAGTGAAGTAACCCACTGTCCCTGAATCATTGGTCGCCAAAGAGGCCATGACAGAGGCACTGAACTTCCCTCACGTGCGCTTCTGGGTCTCGGTTGGACAACTGTGCATGTCCTAAGGAGGGGCCCTGACCCTAAGGTGGAAGGAGCTGGAGCAGGAGATTTAGCCCTAGCTTTAGCAGCTGTCTTTGCCTACCAGGCCCACCTGCAGTTCTGCATTCCATTACAGAAACTCAGGGAGACCTCACTGAGGTCCTCAAGAGAGGCTGGAGGCTTGTGGGAGGCCAGTAGGTCCTTGGAAGGAGGTGACCACAAGGGTGACCAAATTCCACCCATTCTTAGCTACTAGAGTGTAGAATTCAACTACATAGTCAGCCACTAACCTCCTCTTTTGTCTGATGTTCAGGAGCTGAACACGCTCAAGACTGTAGAGATTACAGAGACATCCCTCAACACTGCTCCCCCTCACCATATCAGACAGTACGGTGTCTACCGTGGAGACCTGGGTACCACCATCTCCCAGGCCCTGGCATGGAAGACCAACATCTCCTCCATCCTCAGAAAGACTCAGCAGAGGAAAAACTGGGGAAAAATAGTCTTCCACAGGAGCTGCTGATCCAGTTCTACACTGAAGTCATTGAGTCTGTCCTGTGCTGCTCCATCACAATCTGGTATGAGCAGCCACTAAACAGATTGCAGCAGACTGTACAGTCAGCTGAAAAGATCATTGGTGCCTCCCTGCCCTCCATCCAGGACCTGTACTTCTCAAGAAACAGGAAACAGGCAGGGAAAATCATCACAGACCCCTCACACCCTGGACACTGACTTTTTGACCTGCTGCCCTCTGGCAGACGATACAGAAGTCTTCAGACTAGGACCAGCCGACACAGGAACAGTTTCTTTCCCCTCGCCATCACCCTCCTAAACAGGTCAACTGACACACTGCTTCACTCCTACAGTACTGCAGTTGCACGTTATGTACACTCTGTGGTATACATTATGTATTTCTTGTATTTTATGTACATAAAATCTATTCGGGTTACAAGCATTTGTGCTTGCAGTTATTTTGCAAAACTTCGTTTTTCCAACCATGTGTCCGAAAAAAAGTGAGTGCGAAGGACAGTGCTCAGAAGAAGCAGCGGATGATGTGCATTGAATTAAAGAAGTTATCGAAAAACATGACCAAGGTGTGCGTGTAGTCGACTTAGCGAAACACTTCTACAATCTGCACCTTACTGAAGCAGGAGGAGTCCATAAAGGCTATAAAGGCCAAGGGCATTAAAATGTTTTCTAAACAGCGGACATGAAAATGTGGAGAAGCTGTTGAAGGTGTGGTAGACGGAGAGGCAGCTCACAGGAGATACCCTGACGGAGGCTATAATCTGCGAGAAGGCATGAGCTATTTACACTGATTTGCTGCAGCAGGCACCAGGCACTTCGACGGACGAGGCATCGGGCGAGCCGTTTAAAGCCAGTCGGGGCTGGTTCGAGAATTTTAAAAAGAGGACCAGCCTTCACTCAGGCATGGTGACGCAGCTGTGGATTACCTTAAAACTTTTGCCGGAATTAGAGCAGCCGAGGCATCTTCAACTCTTCTGATCTCCAAGGCAAAAGCTGTACATTATACTTAAACCAGTTTATTGCAGAACATTCTATTGTATTGTGTTTTTATACAATATTCGTTATTTATAAGCACACTTTTTATTTAAAAACATAAAAAGCGGTGTTTTTTGGGGGGGTCCGGAAAAGATTAATGGCATTTTAAAATTAATTTCAATGGGGAAAATTGATATGACATACGAGTAATTTGAGTTATGAGCCCCGTCACGGAACAAATTAAACTCGTAAATGCACCGTGTGTGTGTGTGTGTACATACACACACACACACACACACATATATATATATGTAAAAATATAAAAAAAATGTGTGTGTGTGTGTGTCGAGGTGTGGTGGAAGGTACATTCAGAGATTACTTGAAAGAATAAACTAAGTAGCTGACTACACCACCCTGGGAATTTCACTCAAGGAAATATTACCATCAAGGTCACACAGGTTTGTTCTACTCAAACAGGAGCAAGAGACATGTGTCCAGTTCAAATTAAACAAATTTATTAAACATTCATAAAAAGATATGCCTTAACATAAAACAAAGTAAAAAAACAAAACAAAAAAGACACAAACCATTGCATTAAAAACTAAAATATAGTAGAGGCTTAACAGCAGGACTCTTGATAAATAGGACCAAACCCAAAGACCAGTGAACACAGCACACAGTGGAATCCCAATGATATTTAGGCACTCTGCTGCAACACAGTCAATATTAACAATGGTTAATATATCAATGGCATAAACCCGTTACACCCACAGGCAGGCAATCAAGATTTAAGCAGAAAGAGCAGCAGATTGCTAAATCAGGTAATTCAGTCCAATGCACTTCTCCCAACCGGCAGGGTGCAGCACTGAGCCTGAAGATCAAAGCGAGCGAAGCACGAGCAAGCCACTGCAGGCAACGCCAAAAGCACAACGAAGCACAAGACAATAAAACAAAACAGAGCAAAACAAAAAAGCAAAAACAAAAAACTGAACAAAACACCACAACAAAGTTAAACACCACGACCAGGAAGGACTAGGAACCCAGGAAGAATACGTGGGTAGCAAGTCTGGCGTTACTGCACCAGTTCACCATAAGAAATATGGCCCGATTTGCCAAGAGCTTGAATTAACTGAAGTGTCAGGGAAATACAAATTACCACCAACCACTTATACAGCAGCCGCCCGGCTTTTCCTAAAACGGCATGTGAGTGGAATGGTACTAAACGCGTGTTCACCACCTCTACTTCCACTGGCTACAGACAAGCTTTCCCCAACCGCGGCCAATGGCACGCGGCAGCCACCGGGAATGACGCCTAAAACAGGTAGGGGGTTTGGAGTACCGAGGCTTTCCCCCTGGCTCTCAGAAAATCACAGAAAAAATAACGCGTTAAAAAAAAAAAAAAACGCTGATTAATCACACCACATGACTTTAACACATGCTACCCTTCTGGCATGTGCAGTTCCAGATTTTGGACAGTTTCATGCTCCCAACTTTGTGGAAACAGTTTGGTGATGGCCTTCCTGTTCCAAAAACTGTGCACCAGTGCACAAAGCAGGTCTGTAAAGACATGGATGAGCGAGATTGGTGTGGAAGAATTTGACTGGTCTGCACAGAGTCCTGACCTCAACCTGATAGAACACATTTAGGATGAATTAGAGCGGAGACTGCGAGCCGGGCCTTCTCGTCCAGCATCAGTGTCTGACCTCACAAATGTGCTTCTGGAAGAATGATCAAAAATTCCCATAAACACACTCCTAAATCTTGTGGAGAGCTTGCCCAGAAGAGTTGAAGTTGGTATAGCTGCAAAGGATGGGGCAACGTCATATTATAAACCCTATGGAATAAGAATGGGATGTCACTTTAGTACATATGCGTGTAAAGGCAGGTGAGTGAATACTTTTGGCAATATAGTGTGTGTGTGTATGTATATATATATATATACACACTACCCTGTCAAAAAAAGTCACCACCTGGATTTAACTAAGCAAATAGGTAAGAACCTCCCATTGGATATGATCTGGGGTTGCTGCACTTGATCAGGTCTCGGTTCGGCAATGTTATGTGCCCAAAGAATGAGGTCAGCTGACTACCTGAATACACCGAATGACCAGGTTATTCCATCAGTGGATTTTTTCTTCCCTGATGGCACGGGCATATTCCAAGATGACAATGCCAGCATTCATCAGGCTCAAACTGTGAAAGAGTGGTTCAGGGAGCATGAGGCGTCATTTTTACACATGGAGTGGCCACTGTGTCCAGACCTTAACCCCATTGAGAATTTTTGGGATGTGCTGGAGAAGTCTTTGCGTAACGGTCCGACTCTTCCATCTTCATTACAAGATGTTGGCAACAAATTAATGAAACTCTGGACAGGAATAAATGCAGAAGCTTATCAAAACAATGCCACAGCGAATGCGTGCTGTAATAAAAGCTAAAGGTGGTCCAACAAAATATTAGTGTGTGACTTTTTTTTTTGGCCGGCAGTGCGCATATATATATATATATATATATATATATATATATATATATATTACATACAGTAACCCCTGATACACAGATTAGCAATCATGGTTTCAGTTTCTCGCTGATTTTTTCTGCGTAGCGAACTAATAATTGTTCCCGAACCCCCTTACATGCCCGGAAACTGCAGGTATCCTCGCATATTTTTGCTGTTGTGAAGTCCGAGCCTTGTCCACCATGCCCCCTCATCCTCCTGCTGGTTGTTTATGTTTGGCTGTGGCGCTTAGCAGGGCAATCAGACACCTGAACGGAATGAGCCCTGTCAGTGCCCGATCCGTGCCAACTGCCTGTTCAGTGCTCATGCACATACGCACACCAAAAGCCGCCATGTTGATGCCCAGTCAGTACCGGCGGCTGCCCGATCCGTCCCAGGTCGTAAAAAACTTTACAGCACAGTCGGATCTGCGTGTCTGCTTCTGAGACATTACTGGCCCTCTAAAGGAGACCACTAGAAAAAAACATACATTCTGACTATGACTGATTTTTACACCAAATGGGTCGTTGCAGAGCCTTTGCAAAGCAAGTCTGCAAGTGAAGTGTCAGTGGCGTTAATTTCAAAGACGTGTCTATTTGGAATGGTCTGTAAAATAATTTCAGACCAAGGAAAATTATTTGTGAACAAGGTATGTGCTCCCCACCCTTGCTTCTTATAACATTACTGAGTAATATGTGATCCCAGGCGTGGTGCAATGTCATGTCTTTGGCAGCTTAATAGCAGGATCTTTGAGGCACTGAACACTAAGCATGCCAAGTCCAGTACATACCATCTCCAGACCAATGGTCAAGTAAGTGTCTCACACACATTTATTAGTTTCAATTTGCATACTGACTTGAAAGAAATGGAAACCAAGAGACCAAAATATTAGTGAAAAGGTCTTGGGAGTCTCATTTGTATTTTGGTTTAGTCATTGTATTGTGTATTTATTTGGTAAAGGATGAACGCACCAACCAAAACATGCCCTTAGAAAATATGTCAATGAGGAATGCGACGATTGAGACTTGCATCTGCAGGCCGTTGTATATGGGATCAACACTGCAAAGCAGGTTTTTGTGTTTTATTTTACTAATTTAAAACATGTTTTAGTTGGATAGCTTTTGTTATATGTTGTGTATCGTTTTATTTTTGTATAAATTTTTTTTATTGCTGTTAATGTGTTTAAAAATGTTCTTCAAATTCAGAGAGCTACACACCACAGTCCATATTATCTGCTTTTCCATTGACATCCCCATCTCCCTGAGGTGATGAATGCCTGTCCTGTTGGAGCAGATTTTGAAATACAGGACCCGGAGGATGAACTTGAAATGAGACTGACTAACATTAAAGCCCTCAGTGAAAATGTGGGTGCTGTTGTATAAGACATCTGTAACTGCATGTGCTGTACTGTGTACTAAATTCTTTTCAGTGATCCTTTAGGTTCTTAGCAACATTGATTAGGCACAAAGCCAGCAGAAAGAAAAGATAGACAGTGTTCCGTGGAGGCCGGTGATGAGGTGCTGATAAGTGAGGACCACAAGAAACGCAGAGTGGGAGACACTTCAGAACATGCACCAAGGACAGTTTACACTCACAGCAGTGTCAGCTAAAGGTGTGGCGACTATAAGAAAGGGTGATGGCAACTTCCAGGTGCTGTACGTGTCCAGACTGAGACCATACTACAGGTTCAAAGGTTAGATTAAATGCATTTGTCAGTGTTTTTGTTGAAGTTTATTTTTTTACAGTCTTTACAGTCTTTAGTCTTTACACAAGTGACATGAAAAATAATACATTATTGTATTATGCAAGGTCATGGCAAAACTCGCATAGAGAACCCTGGAGACCATGCGTATGCAGCAAGTACATAGCTGACAGACCATCAGTATGCGAGCCATGGTCCTCTGTGGTTCAGTGATTTGGGGCTGCTCCAAAATGGACTTGTGAGTGACAAATCGATAACTTTTCATGTACAGTATGTTAGTCTGCCTCTTGGGTACAATGAATGGCATAAGTGTTCTCAGAAACTTAAGTTTTATTGCCAAGGTGTGATTGCATATAAAAGGAAATTGTTTTAACGGATGGTGCCTAAACATTAAGACAAAGTACAGCTATAAATAGAGCACAAATTTAAATGGTAATCACTAGTATTGTTTTTCATTTTTAGTTGAAATATGTTCTTGATGAAACACATCCTGCACAAAAGCTTATTGTGCACGATGGCTCCATCTGCCTAACACGTGGAGACTTTTGGTGTTTAGGATTAAAGCAGAACATGGAAAGCAATGTAAGCAGATATTTGCTACAGTTTGAAGATTTTTTGTGGGAGGGCATTGGATGGGAGATTTTGTAATAATTTCTGCACTTACTGTGTTTGTAGATAGGGAATGCTTGTTTCAAAATCATTGTGGATATGGCCTACAGATATGTACATCAGTCATACTTGCCTAATTTCATTTTTTAATTTTAAGTAATTGTGGATTTATTCATCTTAAAATACTGATTTATAATAACTAGGGAATGGATGTCCACATTGTGGATTTGTATGTGGTTCCCACTTAGAAGATGGGTGAGATCCGATTACCGGTGAGTTCAAGTACAATACCTCAATATGTTACATAAATGCAGCACACTTGATAATGCAGAGTTATTGGAAATGCAGAGTTGCGTGGATATATGGGTGTCCAAACCTTATGTTTACAGAAGCACATGGGCTCCAAAGATGCCCTTAAAATACCCGCATGGAGTAGGCAGCCTGGTGAAGGAGACCACTACTGTCACACACACACACCAGTCACATGACGTGCATAAGGCACCTGGAAATGAAGCGTGTCACTGGGTATATAAACACGGATATGGTAAACAACCAGTGCTCAGTCAGTCTTTGCCCACCATCGACTCGTTTCATCATCCAGGTGCCATGAGTATTCCGGGTTATTTCCTTGGTTTTCTCACTGGTGGGAATCTCTACTCTCTGCGAGAGCATTCTCCTAACAAATAGCATGGTTCACCAAGTCACTCGTGTACAATCCGCGACTGGGTTTATCTGCCACGTGACACTGGGTAAAAAGGTTCATCCAGCTTGTGACAGAATGACTGAGCCCTCTCCATCCGGGAAACAATCAGGCCAGGTGAATAGGGGGAGGAAATCACCTGGTCTCATTAAGGCCTCCACCAACATGCCGACCGTTTTCCGTTTTATTTTACCGGCTCACATCCAATTTGGCCACAAACGGGTCATGACCACCACTTTTTTTGATTCAGGGGTGGCTGGGAATTTTTATTGACCAAGCTTTTGTTGCCCAGTTGGGTGTGAGACTTGAGGCATTATCTCGGCTGGTTACCATCACCGCCATTGATGGTCGGCCCCTTAACTCCAGCCCCATCACACACCATACTTCACAAAGAAAGTGCGTCTTGGGATAGTGAAATACCGCTGTACAGGGGTGTGCCTAGAATTTGCTTCTGGGGGGGCCAGGCAGGGGCACAGACTGTAGAAGGGTGGCACACTACATTGACAATTTTAATTAAATGCCCTGCAGTCTTAGATTGTAATGAACAGTAGCCCAAGGTTTGAGTAACAAAATTATGTATTTACCTAAATAATACACTTAGTTTTTGTTTAGCATAGACACACAGTCTGAAGCACCCTGAATACAAGCAAACTTGAATACATCACAATTTGTATACATCACAGTGTAGAGTTTCTATATAGTTTCTGTATCTTATTCATAAAGATAACACAAAACTCGCTCAAAACACAATAAAACAACTCCAAAGCAGTTTTATTTAAGTTTTTTAGGTATTTTATTTTATTATTTAAGTTCAATGACCTTGCCCTTCTC
Organism: Bryconaethiops microstoma; assembly: GCA_037577275.1. Classification (NCBI taxonomy): domain Eukaryota; kingdom Metazoa; phylum Chordata; class Actinopteri; order Characiformes; family Alestidae; genus Bryconaethiops; species Bryconaethiops microstoma. The sequence continues at coordinate 9,315 of JBBJLS010070618.1, forward strand.
CTCTCAATACTTGTTACACTGGCTTAGGATGCAGGCTAATTTTTCCTAGTCACGCAATTAGCATGCTTAGCTTAGCATAGCTGAACTCTATAACTTAGCGGTGCTATGCTAACGCTATACAACTTACTTGTCAACCTCAAGTGAACATTTGCCAATCATTAAACCTGTTGTCCTGCCAGACTTTCAAGAGCCATCTTGGGTCTTTGCAGCTCCCAATTTTTAAAGCTTATAACTCTGTCATACTTTATTCTTTTTGTTTGTGGTTGGACTCATTTTAAAGCTAAGACTCTGAAGTTTCATGTTCCAGTGAAAATCTATAAAAATTATGTTCACACAGCAATACCGGATGAAAAACCGGATTTTATATATGCTTGTGTTCTATGTATGCTGAGTTCAATCTTATTGTCCTGGTTTTGTAAAAGGAGAAAAAACACTGAAAACCCATAGTGACAGGTCTTTTCAACTTTTATTCAAAGTTTGAACTCAAAAGAATAAAAATGAATCTTTTATAAGTGTTTTAGTGAGGCCAGTACCATTCTGAGCCATTTTGTTTGGAGATATCCTTATCTTTACTACAAAATTATAAATCAATAAATGCTTCAATACTGCTTCTTTCCCATTCATTCTGTACAAAAGGCTTTGGTCAACTGCATTAGGGAGTGGATTCAGAGTCGCACGCCTCTATCGGTTCACTGGGACCATTTAGAAAAAAAACACGCTCTGCCCCAGTTGCATGGAGCCCACAAAACTCGCTCAAACCCAGTGCTGGGCGATACAACGATAAAGATAATTATCGCGAAATATCTTTTCCTCGAGAGAACCAATGCATATAGTCGATAGAAAGTCGATAGAACTCGTTCCGTCTAGCTTTCGACTAGAAGTCAATGATAAAGAGAACAGCGCCATGCCGAACCAATCGTGTAAAAGCTGACCTCAGTTAGGTTGACACGTAGCTGCTCAAGTGTTAAAGCTGTGGGCTACAGCAGCCGAAAACAACAGTAGGAGTGAAAGCGAGCGAGAAACAGAGAAAATGGCGACAAAAAAAAACCCACATACAGACGAATACAACCCAACGGAGACCACCCAAGGCTCAAAAGGCGAGGACGTTGTTGAAAAAAAGGGTCAGAGGAATTTGATAGTTTGGAGATATTTTGGCTATTTAAGGTCTGACACGAAGCAGAGTAGTGCGCACCGCAGACTGTGTCTAAAGCATGTTCCTACAAAGACCGGTAATACTACAAATCTTTTTTACCATCTGAAGCAGTGCCATCCCTTAGAGCATGCACAATGCAAAACTTTACAGTCCCAGACCTCTCTGGAGCAATCTCTGGTGTTCCCCCTAAAGCATGTGATACCTGCACTTCGGCAACAGACGATAGTTTCTACTTTCGCCAGCGCCCCGCCTTACAACAAAAAAACAAAGTGACACCGAGATTGATATAAAAAAAGCAATAGCCTATTTTATTGCAAAAGACATGATGCCACTGATTAAAGTAATTGACTCACGTTACTAACTCCCTGGCCGTAAACATTTCTCTCAGACGGGAATTCTCCAGATGTACGCAGAGTGTAGAGAGACAGTTGAAAAGGAGCTGCAAAGTGTGTCATCCTTCGCTACCACATCGGATTTGCAGTTAGACAGTGATTTGATTTATATAGTGATATATATCGATACCGACTGATATGAAAAAAAATAATATCGAAATAAGATTTTTCCCATATCACCCAATTCTACTCAAACCACAATAAAACAATTCCACAGAAACTCCAAACTAGTTTTATTACAACACAGCAAGCTTATAGACACTTTTAGAGCCCAGAGTCATAATTTCCATGTACTTACAGTGTATAAATCCAGCTCAGAAATTTGCTGGTCAAATATCCCCATCAGATGTCTTCAAATGTCCTCAAATATCCTGAATTTGGTCTTCTGTGTGCATTTCTTTTATTTTCAGCGTAAAAAAATCCATATAAATCTACCGAGCACATGGGACAAGTTCAGCACTTCAACTGATCTGGGAGCAGCTTCTTTGGAATGTATAGCGGCAGTTGATCTTAGCGGGGGTTGACCATTAACACCCACATTTCATTCAAAAGCTATGAGGATTGGTTACAATTCTCTAATGCAAATTACCCCTGCCTAGCCAGTGGATAGAGCAATTGTCCATCAAAGCCAGACGCAGCAGGGGGCAGGGGCTTTAGTTTCGGGACTATCTCCGCCCCTGAGACTCGCAGACACCTGCGGGTGGGCTCATTCAAATCCTAATTCAATTCAATTTTATTTTATTTATTTAGTGCTTTTTACAACCAGGTTGTCACAAAGCAGCTTTAAAAAGTCCAGGTCCGAGCCCCTAGTAAGTAAGCCAAAGGTAACAGAGGCGAGGAAAAACTCCCTCAGCTGGAGGAAGAAACCTCGGGAGGAACCAAGACTCAAAAGGGGAACCCATCC
>JBBJLS010070620.1:0-11759 GCA_037577275.1 Bryconaethiops microstoma
TTGAGCTCTTTGGCATTAACTCAACTCGCCGTGTTTGGAGGAAGAAAAATGCTGCCTATGACCCCCAAAACACCGTCCCCACCGTCAAGCATGGAGGTGGAAACATTTTGCTTTGGGGGTGTTTTTCTGCTAAGAGCACAGGACAACTTCACCGCATCAACGGGAAAATGGACAGAGCCATGTATCATAAAATCCTGAGCGACAACCTCCTTCCCTCTGCCAGGAAACTGAAAATGGGTTGTGGTGTTCCAGCACGACATCGACCCAAAACATACAGCAAAGGCAACAAAGGAGTGGCTCCAGAAGCACATTTAAGGTCATGGAGTGGTCTAATCAGTCTCCGGACCTTAATCCAATAGAAAACCTATGGATGGACCTGAAGCTCAAGGTTGCACAGAGACAGTCTCGAAACGTTAGTGATTTAGAGATGATCTGCAAAGAGGAGTGGACCACAATTCCTCCTGTGCGCAAACTTCATCAATTACAAGAAACGTTTGACCTCTGTGCTTGCAAAAAAGGGTTTTGCCACTAAGGTGGTTTGTTTTTTTTTTGTTAGAGGGTTCAAATACTTATTTCACTCAATGAAATGCAAATCAGTTTCTTTTTATTTAAATTTATTTTTTCAAATTCCTTTTGCTGTGTTATGTCACTGTTAAAATAAACCTACCATTAAAATAACACTGTTCTGAGACTTTCCATTTCTTTGTCATTGGACAAACGTATAAAATCAGTGAGGGGTCAAATAATTTCCTCCACTGTATATTTCTTGGCTATATGGCACAACATGAATATTTTAATTTGTGTGTGTATATATGCTCTTCCTAGTCTAGACATATCAATACTAGACATGCATGCATCCCAGTAGGTGTTGGCCTAGTGGGCAGTTCAGATGGTTCATACCACCACTGGGTTCTTTAGCAAGACCCCTAGTTGCTCTAGGGAGACTGTCCCCTGTAGTTAGGGAATTGAAGTCGCTTTGGATAAAAGCGTCTGCTAAATGCTGCAAATGTAATGCAAATTCACTGGTCTGTTCATTTATTTTTCACAGGGATGGTAAACTTCTTACCAAGCTCAGATCTTTGCACACTCGACCTGATTTTCAGTCTGAAAATCTTTATTTGCCACATATTTTTACAAGCACATGTGGTGAAATATGTCCCAGAGTCAACCAGTGCAATTTGTGTGATGAAGTTCTCAAATAATTTACATTAAATAAGAGACCAACTAAACAAATTTAATGAACATAAAACAATCAGACGTAACAATGGGAATATCTGTGCTGTAAAGTGCAGTGTGCTGTTTGCTGGTTGATTTATAGACTTGAATAATAGACAGCAGGTAAGGTAGTGTTCAGTTTGTGTTATAATGCACAGTTAAAGTTTTGTGTTATGTAAATTTCTTAGTCCTGGTTAAGAGTCACATGTTGAGGATAGAACCTCCTGAGTTTCTTTGTTTTGGCCATAACACTCCTGAAGTGTCTGCCTGATTTCAGCAGGTCAGACAGACGGCTACTTGGTTACTGAGACGAGTCTCTGATGATCTGTTTGCTCTGGTCCTGCATCTCCTGGTATAAATGTCCTGCAGAGACAGTAGAGCTGATCTGGATCACTCTCTGTACTCTCAATGTCCTGTACAGAGCTGTTCCCAAACCAGACTGTTCTTCTGCTGAATTATTCCATGTCTCGGTTATGTCTATGAATTCCTCTCATACTAATCCCTCCTGTGCTTGAGAATACAAAATGCATTTCCAGAGCATACTGCTGTCACACCCGGGCTGTGCCCATTCAGACAAGGGGCGCAGACACAGACTTCCATAATGTTTTTCCCTTTATTTAAAAAAAATACTAAGAAAAGATGGAGAATCCAAACAGACACCACTCAGGATAAGCGTGAGGGTAAACCGACAAAGCATGAAACATAAAAACGGCTATTTATACCGTGAACAAAACACATAATATCTCATCCCTGGCCAGCTGAGAGAACAGGAATGAGCCACGTCAGGGGCCGGGGCCTCAGTCACAGGAGCCACAGCAGGGGCTGGAGCCTCAGAAACAGGTGCCACGGCCACCTCGGGAGAGCAACAGGCCTCTGGAGCCTCCGGAGAGCAGCGGGCCTCTGGAACAGGAGCCTCAGGAACCGGGGCCTCAGGACCAATGTGGAATTCTGGAACCAGGGCCTCAGGGACAGGAGCCACAGGGATCAGGGCCTCAGCTTGGGGGACCGGTGAGGGAACCGGTACGGGGACCACAGCTTGGGAGACCGGTACAGGAACTGGCACAGGAGCCTCAGCTTGGAAGACCGGTACGGGAACTAGTGCTGGGGCCACTTGAACTGGAGGCTGAAGCTGCCGTGGGGCCGGAGGATGAGGCTATAGCCATCTTGGGGCTGGCACTTGAGGCATACAGGCCTGCTAAGCCTCTTCTAGCTCCAGGCTTTTGGAGCCCCTGGCTCTGCGGCGTGGTGGCTTGGTTCTCTCACTCGACTGCTGGGCTCCGGACTGCGGCCGCTGCTAGGCTCAGGACAGTGGTTGTGGCTGGACTGTGGCCATGAGGCATGGTGAGACGTGCTGCGTGGCCTTGAGAAGTGGCGAGACTGGCTGCGTGGCCTTGTGAAGCTGCTGTTGGCCATTGGCCACGACCAGAGTCGCGACCAGCCCCTCAAGCTTTTCCAACCGGCTTTGCAACTCCTTCACCCCCTGCTCCAGGGTCCTCTGAGCCAGCAGGAGGACCGGAAGAGCACTCGTGGCTGGCACCTTCACCAGCGTGCTCCATCAGGCTTCAATGGCTGCCTCCTCTTTGCTGGCCAAGGTGCCAGCCAGTTGGCTTCGCCATAGGCAGCCGTGTCTCACGCTATCACCTCCTTGGAGATCATAGAAAGCTCAGCCAAGAGCCACTCCTCCTCCTCAGGCATGCATGTCTCCTTCCCTGCACCCGCTGTTGGTGGGCCGGTCCACCAACACCCAACTTGCACAATTGGTGGCTGACGAAATACTTTTTTGCCCCACTGTAGCTAAGTAACACAGTTAAGTGAAATCCACTGATACAGATGGTAGTTAGGAGTACATTATTACACTTAGTAGAGACCAGTAGCATTTAAGCAATATTGGCATAAGTAGTGATATTTCTCATGTAAGACTATTGCACATAAGATATCGCTTATAATGAAATGATTTAGCACCCATTTATAAAAAAACATCTCATTATACTGTACATGGTAAGGCAACTGCACATAAGATATTGCATATAATGATTATGATTTAACACCCAATAAGAACATTGCAAAGAGTAATGGGTGATATGAATCATAGTACAGTATTGATATTTATTTTATGGAAAAAGCCCACTCCCAACAACACATATCTTGCAAAATCCTTTATTTCTATAGATCTAAATACAGATATCACTTTCTGCCATCCAGAACCCTTTAAACGTAGATCCAAAGAGATCAACTGTGACGTATACTGATCCACCAATACAAGCTAGTAATATGTGTGCCGGCTATATACTTTGGCCAGTGGGAGGCTCTGTTATCCTGAAATAAAAAGGATGAGTGTTGAAAGAAGTAGAGTGTTAGAGAAATGATGCCTTGTTAGTCTCCATGCATTATTTCAGTCATTAAGTTAGTTATATTTCTATAGCCTATTATCACACACAAAGGTCATTCAATGTGCTTTACAGGAATAGAATAACAATGTTAAGCATAAAATAGTAGTAAATTAAAAAGTGTAAGAAAAAAATAAATAATAGATTTGTGGGAAATCAATAAAATAAGATTAAAGCAGCCTACAATCATTAAAGTTAAGCAAGAAGCTGAAGCTCATGTCAGCCAGTTCTAGTATTTTAAAGGCTGAGTTGTATCATGCAGTAAACCTGTCTCGAAGCATCTGCACTTATCATGTTTCTCCATCCATTTATTCAAGTTTTTCACCCATCTGTGTAAAATGTGCAATCAAACTAGGTCTTGCAAAATATTTATAGGTTAATCACTGTAATCAGTTCTAGGATTTCTGCCAAATTGGTTTAATTTATTGGACTGTGGGCATTTTGCCAATGTTTAACTAATGCAATTTTACAATAAGGATTCTTTTTGAGCGTCAGTGCACTGTTATGCGCTGTTGCACAGTTGGCTTCAATCTTTCTCTGAGCCAAATATCACTATATTTAGACTTGTTGATGTGTTATGCGCCTGTTTGTCTGTTAATACATTGATTGTATGGCACACTGTGGTCCTAACACTGACTATTACATAACCCCCAAAACCACGGTGAACTGGAATAATGCTAAGCCGAGCCATGTCAAATAAATTATTTCACTTATATTTCAACCCCCAGGATGTCTAGATAGTGTGGCTAAGTGCATGATCTTTGGTATGATAACAGGATGAAGGGGCAAGGCTTTGAAAGAGGCTTTGGAAAAGGATGAGTGAAGTGGAGCCAAGTGCTCATCAACTGTGATGAGAAATGGTTTAAGTTTTATGGGAGTAACTTGAGATTCCTGTTGTGCTACTTACTCTACGTGCACACTCGTCCTGTTCTGCTACTTACTCTACCTAACTCTGGGAAAACATTGGGGCCATTGGGTCCAGTTCTGGGGCCAAGACACTAAAACTTCAATTAATGCCAAGGATACACAGATGAATGGAGATGTAAAAGCTAAAGAAAACTCATGAAGTAGGTTAGAATGAACACAAAATTTGAATTTATTGCATCTAAGATATAACATATCAAAATGTTTTTGCACTGTTGGGTTTCCTCACTACAGTGTTTCCTCTCAGAGTCTAATTCAAGTTCAGTTATTAAGGAGAACACTCCTTTTTCACTGGTGGCATCTCATGTTTCATGGTGGCCACTAAATCAGCATGGATAATGGACCTTCAAGTCAAAGAAATTTATCAGAATGAAAACATTCCTACACCAGAAAGTAATCCAGTGTTTGTGTTTTACATCTGTAAACCATCTCATATGTCAAGCCAAACACTGACCTTTTCCCTACAGAGGAATTACCAGCTGAGGCCCAACAAGTCCTATCAAGTTTGTTGTGTGCTTTTGTGTAATATGCTTTTGTCTGGGAATTGCTCGCCTGTTCTCTAAATTCTACAGACAAGTTTAACATGAAAAAGAAAGCTTAACCTATTAAAACAATGACCCAGAAACAATTCAGTTCTCTCAGACATTACTGGTCATAAACACTGTCTGCTGCCCACAGGATTATCTCAAGATCTCAAGATAAAGCACAAACTTGCACATCAAGATTTCAAGGACAGGAAGATTTTCAAGAATAAGAGAATGTAAGATTAAGGAGCACTCTTGCAAACACATCCTATATAGGGTCCCAAAAGAACTGTTTTATAAATGGGATGTGTGAGAAAGAACATTTTAATGTTTTAAGGTTTTTAATGTAAAAGCCATTTATACATTTAAGGGTTCATCCAAAAACCTTTACATCATGTGGAGATTCTATAAAGTTTAAACAAGTACTTCTCACTCAGAATTTTTATTTACTCGTCATCCTTTATTTTGAGAAACATTTAATTAATTTAAACTTTGACCAGTCATTGTGAGTGGAAAGTATAAAAGTATATCAACAGTATTCCACAAAAAATACACTTACAGGGTAAGGCTGTGAGTGCATGACCACACTCCGTAAGTTACTGTATGTGAGCTCTGGGTATGTGAACATGACATTTTAGGACACAATATTTATATCTGACTTACATAATGATGTTCTGAAGACCTACATAATGATGTTCATTATGTAGGTCTTCAGAAGATACTCTATACATCTAATATACGCAGACACACCCTCTGAGGAATGAATGCAGATATCTAAAGGTGAGCTATTTGTGACAGACATTAATTTGTGCAAAGACAGTTCAAATAATCTCCATAAAAATCAACAGAATGGGGTGCTTAAAGAAGGCAGGAAATGTACTTTAATTTACTAACCTGCATCTATTATGTTTTTTTCTTTTAATTCTGTTTTTTCCTTTTAAATCTCTTTGTCATGCATGAACATAGCACACAGTGTGAATAGTGTGAAATTGGTCTCTGCATTTAATCCATTCAACAGGGCAGGCAGCAACGCAGCACCCAGGGAGCACTGTGTGGGGATGGTGCCTCGCTCAAGGGTAACTCAGTGGTGCCATTGGCAGTCCTGGGATTAGAACCCACATCCTTCTGATCACAGAGGCAGATTCCTAATCACCAGGCTACCAGCTGCCCCAGTGTTCCTGAAAGTACTGCAATACCAAGTCAATGCATGGAGTCGACAGAGAAAGTCCCTTTTTCACCCCCTTGTTCTAAAAATCAATTTAATATGTTATCCTCATATAGAGGTCATATCAGGTATTAAACTGATGAGAAAAGATACTACACATGATCTTATCCAAAAGGGTGAGAAGCCTCCCTCTTAATGCTCGAGCCAGTCAGGGACTTCTGCAGAAGTTAAAAAGAGCGGGAGTTGCAGATTGTACCTGGAACTAGACTTCCTCAGGATGGTAGATCTCCAGGACCACTGTCTGGTGTTACTGCATCAAAGGGGGGACTATACTGCTTATTAATACAAAAGATTTCAAAAGAATGCTGGTATTTAATATTGTACATTTAGTCAAGTTCAGTTGTTTTCTTATGTTTTTATAAGAAAAATATGAAGTGTTGTCATTTGTCTGAAGATCATTACTTTTTTGAAAGAACATGTTTTTAGCCCAAGGTTTGAGATACTTTTAAGTTGTTGCTTCAGTGCTGTCATTAAACCACATTAGGCAATTTCCTCAAAATATATATATATACAGTGCTGTGAAAAAGTATTTGCCCCCTTCCTGATTTCTTATTTTTTTGCATATTTTTCACACCTAAATGTTTCAGGCCTGGGTGTGGCTAGTAGAATTGCACTCAGCCTTCCAAACAATCTGCTTAACCAAAATTACTTCATGATTTTACAAGGGGGGCAATTACTTTTTCACATAGGACCATGTAGGTTTGGATAGTTTTTTTTCCCTTAATAAATAAAATCATCACTTAAAAACTGCATTTTGTGTTTACTTGGGTTATCTTTGTCTAGTATTGAAATTTATTTGATAACCTGAAACATTTAAACATGACAAACACGCTAAAAAATAAGAAATCCGGAAGGGGGCAAATACTTTTTCACAGCACAGTATAAAATGGAGATTTTCAATAGAGAAAAAAATGCTTAAAATGTATGTATTGTTGCAAATGGGTAAAATTAATTTAATTAAATGATAAAATTAGATTAATTTAACACAATTGGTGTTGGTGCTTCTCCTCATTTCTATTCAATTGGCTAATTGATCATTTGTTCAAAAAGGAAGGGAGGCACTCAGACAGATAAGACCATAAGAAAACCAGATAACAGCTTTACCCTTCAGCTTATGGACAATAAACAGACAGACAGACTTACAGTTCAAATATTAGTCATTATTTATTCAACAACACCGGGACCGGAAACATTTTAGTTGATTATAAATCCATGATAATATATATATATATATATATATATTACTACCTAATGTTGTGTTGGAACTTTCTACTAACTCAAACTTATGTGAACATTACAGGTTTTGAACTTCCATTTCCTATTTATGGCTTGTTTTTTTAAGGAAAAAGTATTACAGAGATATTATTTTCACATACTAAGATGAAACATTTTGCACTGTTTATCACAGAGTACCTCATTTCAGTGTTTACCAAGGACACTGTTTTTAAACTATTTAAAGTGGCACAAAAAAACTCACTTAAAAGTGGCACAAAATAACATCTGTCGTGTTCCCAGTCAAAAGTAACCGGTATGATTTATTTAGTAAAGACAAAAGACAAAAGTTTTTTGTGGTTGCTAAGGCATAAAAGGTGGTTGCTATGGTGTCAGAGTGGCTTGTTAAGTAGTTCTTAAGCGGTTGCTGTAGTTTAGGAGGTGGTTGCTAAGTAGTTTTTAGGCAGTTGCAATGTGTAGGAGGCTGTTGCTAAGGAGTTTCTAGGCACTTTCTATGGTAGATGTGGTGGTTGCTAGGGAGTTTATTGGTGGTTGCTATGGTATACAAAGTGGTTGCTAGGGTGTTGCTAGGTGCTTGCTAGGGTGTAGGAGATGGTATAGGGAGTTTCCAGATGGTTGCTATGGTATGAAAGGTGGTTACTATGGTGTAGGAGGTTGTTGCTATGTAGTTTCCAGGTAGTTGCTAGGGTGTAGGACTTGTTGGCTGGGGAGTTTCTATATCGTTGCCAAGGTATACAAGTTGGTTGCTCAGGTGAAGGAAGCGGTTGCTAACCTTACGACAAACCGATGAAATTAACTGCATTTTCTAGAGAGAAAATTTGATAATTGGTCAGATTTGACCAGAACACAATAGGAGGGTTAAGAAAGCAAGAAAGTGAAAATACTCGTGCTAGTGGTGTGGGATAATGAGGGTAATATTTTTCAACCTTCCTCTTCACAGTTGATCATGTTGTTCCTGAGCCGGGCACCAGCTTGCTGACTGCTTTTGACCAGTGGAGGGATGTGGCAGATAAGAGGTCGTGCTGTGACTATTCCCTTCACATGGACATCACCCGCTGGCATGAGGGCATGTTTGAAGAACTGGAGGCGCTGGTCAAAGATAACGGTAATATTTCTGTGTTTGCTGATTTATCCGGGGCAACACTCCTTGTGAAAACCAGGAGTGCAATATTCATTTTATTCAAAACTATTGTAAATGTAAATGCCCACTTGATTATATCATTATTTCTCGCAGGTAATTGTCATGCTAAAAAAAAAAAGTCTTTGTGCTTATGGTCGGTCTCGTGGAAAGGTCATGCGCATTGTTTTATGGGTTTCAATGGGGAGGATTATATGCTGTCAGAAAAAGCAATTCTGCAATACATAGTATGCAATAATATGCCATTTCTCCACGGTAAAAATACAGATGGGTTTATAGGTCAGTAGTGATGGTTTCAAAAATGACATTTTCTGTCTAATAAAAGTACTCTTTTGGTGAACGTACTGTAAATTTGCAGCAAGACAATGTCATATCTTATGTCTGCAACGAATGTGATGTTCAAGCTATCCCTTGTCTGTGTGTTTTAGGGGTTAACTCATTCCTGGTTTTCATGGCTTACAAGGATAAATATCAAAGCTCAGATTCACAAGTAAGTCTAGGGGCCTATATGTGTCAGTATAGAGTGGATTGCTGTCTAAGACTATTGATCTCTGTCTACTTAAATTACTTAGACATCCTGAAGGTTCATCCCCATGTTACTTCACATGTATCCACAGAATAGCTGATTAAATTCTGCCACAAGTGTAGTTAGACCCTCTATGCGTGTCCACACTGGTTGTAGTACAATATATCCATGTGTGAATTGGAGATTTCTGTGTGCTGTGATCATTTCTATCACAGTAGATGTGCCTTTATATCAGGAGACTGCTAGTGTTTCTGATCGAACACCTGCACAGAACAGGACTCCTACTCCTGGGGTGATTCATGAAAACAGACCTTGTTGTCTAAAATGCCGTCCCAGCGTTTGGGTACACAATTAAGTATTGTTCATTTGTATAGCTCACAGTAGAAAAGACTTGATGTCTAAAATTTATCAGCTACATAATTGTGCAGCAGAACTGAGGAATGACATTATTAATGGCAACGATTACAGGTTGCCAAATAGCTGCTTTTTTTGCTTGGCATTAAAGAGATACGTAAATGTGTAAAGGTTTAAATCTGACTTTTTCTACTTTCAGATGTATGAGATTTTCAGTATTCTTAGAGATCTGGGAGCTATTGCTCAAGTTCATGCTGAAAACGGCGACATTATCGATGAGGTAATATGATGTTATATGTGTGTGTGTGTGCGTGCATATATATATATATATATATATGTGTGTGTATATATGTGTGTGTATATATATATATATATGTGTGTGTATATATATATGTGTGTATATATATATATATATGTATATATATGTGGATATATATATATGTGTATATATATATATGTATGTGTATATATATATATGTATGTGTATATGTATTTATTTTTTTCCTTTCGATGTGGTGGTAACGCGCTGCCGTACTCTTGGGACAGATCGTCCGTAGGCTTCTCCTACATTATCATGATTTTCAAGCTGCCTTGTTTAATTAGTTTAATTAGGTCCAGCCTTGGTGCAGCAGTTCAAACTCAACCTTAAGTAGCAACTCTGACCTCATGTTGTAATTATGTATTATAATGAATATTGTAGGTATTTTTTATGTCATCATATATATAAATGGCATTTATTGTTTATTGACTTATTGTATAGTGTATGTATGCATGTATATATGCATGCATACATATTTTATATATATATATAATATACACAGTCATTAGAGACATACAATACACTTGACAATGTCATACACTATATATATATATATATATATAGTTACAATAAGTCATCATTTTGTATACATAAATGCTATATATATATATATATATATATATATATTAATGACTTCAGGTTGAATGGGATTTGTCTGCAGACTCTGTAAAGCTTGTCTGGCCCACAAACAATTTCTAAAAAAATTTTTAAAAGACGTGGACAGGTCTGTTTTAAAACAAACCATCAGTTAAGACTGGACAAATGACTTCATTAATATAAAAAAAGATTGATTGTTGCACTAAACATGATTGTATAGTGGGACAGTACTGGAATGAAATCTGGCCTGCACCGCCAGCGACGCTCCTTTAAAAAGCCATAAGTGTAGAGTCCGCCGCGTGGATGTGTACGTTACTGAGCGGTCTGTATAAAGGTGCTTGTACTCACGCAATATGAACCCAGTACGAGGGGCCCAAAGGGACTGTACAGACGTGTTAGTATTTATAGGTCCTCTCATGCAAGTGCTTTGGTTTTACCTGCCGCCTTTTCTTTCTTCTTTTGGTTCTCTGTGTTATTTTGATCTTCATCTTGAACTCCTGCACGACAGATACGTTGGGTTTCAGACTTGATGAAATATTTAATAAGCCATGCAAAAAAAAAAAAAAAAAAGCACTTTTTGTCCGTTTCTCGGTTTGTTTGTATATCTGGTGGAGGCCGTTGTTAAAATTCCGATCTGTTTACCACCCCATTAAATTCAAACTGTTTGTTGGTTGAGTGTTTTATTTCTCTAAAAATAAGACGCATCTCTTCATTTGACAGTTGTACATATAAACTAATATTTATATACATATCGAATCTGCTACTTAAATAATGTGAGATCACAGTTGATCTAGGGCTTGTCTGATTTGAGGCTGGCCTCCGATTGGCTGATCTTTGACAAATCACCAAATGATGCAGTGGCAGAACCCCTTTTAGCTGGTTTGGCCTAAAAAAAAAAAAGAAAGGGAAAAAAAACAATGATTATAATTATCAGAAATGTGTTTGTGAGAAAGTTGCATAGGTTAAAGTGAAAAATATTACTGTTGTGACAAACTTTACTAATGTATATTATATGGACAAAAGTATTGGGACGCCTGACCATTACACCAACAGGGGCTTTAATGACATTACATTCAAATCCATTTACTTTAATATGGAGTTTAATATGGAGTTGGTCCCCCTTACAGCTGTAACAGCTTCCACTCTTCTTGGAAGACTTTCCACAACATTCTGGAGTTTCTGTGGGAATTTGTGTCCGTTCATTCTGTAGCATTTATGAGGTCAGACACTGATGTTGGACGTCTGGATCACAATCTCCGTTCCAGTTCATCCCAAAGGTGCTGGATGGGGTTGAGGTCAGGACTCTGTGTGGCCAGT
>JBBJLS010070621.1:0-11759 GCA_037577275.1 Bryconaethiops microstoma
GTGTGTGTGTGTGTGTGTGTGTGTGTGTGTGTGTGTGTGTGTGTGTGTGTGTGTGTGTGTGTGTGAGTGAGAGAGTGACCCACACTAGTGATGCTGTGCCTGTGTGTGTGTTATCTACATCGCAAAATTTTTCCACTAATATTTTTTCCCCCTTTTGCTGTTTTGCTCTTCCCATCAGTTCAATACAAGCAGCGCCATCCTGAAGACTGGCTTTGACTTCTTGGACAACTGGTAACACCAGTTACAACCTCAGTGGATCCATTCCAGAGATAAAGGACCTACAACCTTCACACCCTACACACACTACAGAACAGATATAGATGAACTTACTGTTTAGAACATCATTAAAGCTACAGTCAGTAACCTGCGGAGCTACATAGTATAGAAATTGAGCAATATTACATGTTTTTTTGTGTTAAAATTGGTAAACTTGGGTTACTGGTGTCAGCTTGCTTTGAAAACCGCTGGGGGAAGCAGAAAAGTTTTTGTTGGGTGGGGTGGGCAGAGGCATACAAATATTGACAGGCGATTTTAAATGTACATTTTTTTGTTAATGGGATGTTTTTAGAATTTTATTTCTTGCTATAAGGTGAGGAAATATGCTACATGTCCTCAGTGTCCCTGCCATAAATAACACTACGCTTGGGACTAAAAGCAGGATATTGAAAGTTCTTCAGTGAACATGTAAAGTCAGTTTTCTGATCAAATACATTTGTTTATTTGTCCAATTTAAATTAAGAAACTGCAACATTTTGCATTTGTTAACCTCGTCCACCCCAAATGAAGGAATATATTCCTTAACATTACTGATTGTAGCTTTAAACAGTAGTCACTTTCTCTTCATGTCAGCTCAGACGCAGATCATCATCTAGACCACGGCTGCACGATACGGACAGATTGTTACACCGTAATTCATTCACTCCCACTCACACATCATGCAATAGGTTACAATGATGTTCTGTGATGTGATTTAAAGATATTATTTACATTCATCAGTCCACGCAAGCAACTACCTGAAGTACAACAACAAATAATGTAATTTATGTTGAAGCACATCATCATGTAGTGCTGGGTGATACTGATTTTTAGTATGAGCGGTATTGAGAGATGGCAATCCTTTGCTCAGATTTGCCCTGAGAGATATATTACACTCATTGACTACGTATATTTATATCATACATACAGTCAATGAGTGTATTTGTCATGTAGCCTCCCACTCTTGGTCTTGTTTTTACAGCTCATTTGATTTAAAAACAGTATTTGAGTGAGAGGGCTGTCATTATCGATTTATATTAGTAATACTGTTAACTAGCTATTTTATTGATTAACTTTGTGTATGTTTATAGTTAAAATATACAACTTTCCTGAGATCCTGCTCATGCTTGTTTCCTCTCTTTCAATGACAAAATTTGATTGCTAACAGCTCCCCCTTGTGGAGAATGTTCAGACTGCAAAACACAACTTTTTGATTTACATTTACAGCATTTAGCAGATGCTTTTATTCAAAGTGACTTCCATTCTCTAACTACAGTCTCCCTGGAGCAACTTGGGGTTAAGGGTCTTGCTCAGAAACCCAGTGGTGGTCTGCTGAAGGTAGGATTCAAACCCATGACCTCTACCTGCTATGACACCACCTCTCCTTTATAATGACCTGAAATTTCAGTTTTTATTGGGTATTAGAGCATAATTGTGTGTGTGTGTGTGTATATATATATATATGGCACTAATTACATTATTTATTGACAGTCCTAAAACAACAATAATAAGGTGTTTTGAGGTCAGTCTGGTTAACATATACATTGTTGTGGAAGGCTCATTTTGAACAATTGGAATAAAATTGTATACTGAAAAAGCCATTAAGGCGTTCTTTTCAAATAGAGTAACAGCATAAGATTTGACTTTATTTAATGCTTATAACCTAAACCGCTTATGCATTTTCAATATACTGCAACATTGAATTTGATCATTATCACCCAACACTATTGAGACCGTTTGATCATTATTACGGCGAAGGCCAAATACAGTGATGGTGACTAACAAACGATAAGTCGTGCAGCCTTTCTTCACACCCATCTTTCACCTGAAACAAATGAATGTGAGCAATAGGGCAGTAGCATACGCTGTAGCGGACATCGAATCTCTGTCTGACGCTGAATAAGAACCTACAAGACTGTTTAGGGAAGGAATAGTTCACCTGAAAATGCTAATCTGAAAGAATTTGAGGATTTATGCAGTGCGAACTGGAACATTGGCACGTTGGCATCTTTAGGCAACATATTCCTTGAAGCTTTCTTTACAGGACTGAGCAATCTGCCTCTCTTGGCCTCACGGCCTTGCTTTTTCTCTTCTTTATATGTTATTTAGACCTCACTACTAGTGCTGCGCAGTACCAGATGTAGACTCAATTGAGACGAAGTAGACTAGCATGGTGATGCATTTTACACTACGAGCATATGTCGGTTTTGTAGACTTTTTATACACGGCCCGCCGTTCGTTCATGGTGTTGTTTGTTTGTATTGCACTCATCCGACTCGGGTCAAGTTTGTATTTATGAGGCCTTGTCCCAATTCGTCTTAAATGCTTCCCAGCCTCGTCTCCTTCCCTTGGCGACAGAAAGGACCAGACAGGTTACAGTAAGATAAAATGAGAGGCCATGCCTGAATGTTTAGTCTGTTTTCTAATGACTGTTTGTGACTTGAACAATGCTCTATCCAGATGCCCTGATTAAACCAGCTGGTTCCATAAAGGGTACTGGTGAAGCTGGTAATGGTTTGACTGTCAGTTTGAAGCACATTCAGATGTTTGCCTGTCTTTTCTCTGTATAAACCAAATCTTATCCAGTCTTCAGCCTGTCTCTCAATGCATTAAACCCACTATGGAAAACACTTCGCTGTCAAGTGAAAGCATCTTATACGTATGCAATATATCAGGATCCTAATCATTCAGCACAATGCTGGCCATTACAGAGCTGCCGGTTAGGGTTCTCCTCCAAGCGTGTAGAGGTGTGCAATGATGTGTCTGAAAAGACATGGCTTTCCATGTTTCAGGAGAAACAGGAGCTAGTCTTCACCCTCTCGGCGTTCCAACAGACTATAGCTATCTCTCAACTTCTATTTGTACAAAACTAGACATTTTTACATGTATAACAATTTTACCTGAAGTGATGGTGCTGCGCTTGCATTTGAGTATTATTTCTTGAAACAAGCAGATACAGCAAGAATTAAACTTGATAAAACTGAAATATCAGAGATATATTGCCTACATATAAGCTGTTTTCTCTTGTCAAGGTCTTTTTTGGCTCATTTTGACCATTTGATTCTTGTCACACAATTCTTGACTGGGAATTTACATTATATATTTATAAATAATATATTTATATATAGTTTATATATAAATATAATGTAAATTTAGTTTTCTCATACATATTTTATTTATATGTATATGTATATGTATATGTATATGTATATGTATATGTATATGTATATGTATATGTATATGTATATGTATATATAAAATTGTCCAGCTTTCTGATCAGCCATTCCAGCACATGCCCACTGAAGGGGACGAGTCTGGTGAGATAGTGTCAGAGAACAAGTTGAATTCAAGCAATACAACCCAATGTGTGAAGCAGCTGTTCTCAAACCGCACACTCTGCATGTTTTTTGGTGTTTTTCTGAGTCTAACGCACCTGACTGGAATCAAGAAGGCCTTGCTAAGTTGAAACAGGTGTGTTGGAGAAATATGCAGCGAACAGGGACTGAGAACAGCTGATCCAAGACCATGTGGAAGATTTTTGCTTGCGCTGGGCATCTTGCAAAGTGGGCAAACACGAGTAAAGATGTGGTTTAAGCATTGGGACGGGTCCAGCCACTCGTACATGCCAAATAAATCATGATCTAGAGCTGGTGCTCAAGAAATCTGATGTTATTAAAGCTAATAAAAATGAGGTACCTCACTCTCTCGAGTCCTGTCGGATTGTTGTCATCGTTTCTTGTGTCCACTGGGGGGCAATAAAACACAGAGCAGTAAATTGTAGTCATTTATTTAATTCTATTCACATTAACAATGAATACGCACCACTGTGCAAAAGTCTTAGGCACCTATGCAAATAGTTTAAAGCCATTTTTCCCAGCCTGTGATAATTTAATGTGTCTTTCTGCTGGGAAAGTTAACATAATAAATGCAAAGAAACAAGACATCAGTAAAAAGTATCAAGACTTGTTTGTAGAAGTAGTTGATATTGTGTGAGCTGGTGAGGAGAACACAGGTTCGGTTCCAGATTACTCCTCGGGTTCCTCCAGCCGCTGTTTGGATTGTGAAACTCCATCAGAAGCTCCTGATTTAATTTAATGAAGGACTGATTGAATCAAACCAGGTTTCTGATGGAAACTACAGTAATACTGGACTTCTACAAAAAACACATTGATATACTGAACACAAAATCACTGCTGTACAATATGTATTTGTATTTCATTCTTTTTTGTTTGATAGTATGTTTAATAATGTTAATGTTAAAGACCACTCACTGCGTATCTAAACAGTTTTTAAATGTTATTTTTCCAGGTGCCTAAGACTTTTGTACAGTTCCGTACATATAGATCGGGCCTGTATCCACCGAAAACTAGAAATGCAATTATACTGTTATAATTATCAGCACATGATATTTCAGTTCTGAGGCCTGGCTTTGGTTGTTTCCTTCTTGTCGGCAGTTTTATTTTACCGAATCCCAGCTGGCTGGGGCTTGGCGTCAAGAGACAGCAGTTCTTTAAGCCACAAGTTGCAGTCGTATATGCCAGCCACTGTTACTGTTACATTTAATGGCCAGGGCCGTTACAGAAGCCTCCTGTATGCTCCAAAGTGAGGACCAGAGCTGGGTGAGGCTGCAGTGGCACATTAATGAGTGCGCTTTGTTGTAGGGATGGTTTCACTTTCTGCATAATGCCTACATTCTCATCTGGGACAGATTTAGTGACCTCGAGTTAGTTATGTAATGAAAGGGTCTGTCTGAGGCCAGACTCCCCCCACTGACATCCTTGTTTTCATCCAAACACCAGAGAGAGAGAATGAAAGGGCATGTGTGTGTGTGTGTGTGTGTGTGTATTGTAAATATAAGAGAAAGGGAGGTTGTGTTTGTTTTTGTATGTTTTCAGGACTAGAATGTCCTGATTATGTAGGAAAAACGGAGAAAAACAAGGTTTAGATTTTGTAATGCTTTGTCAGCCCTATGTTTCAGGGTTAGGCTTGGAAAATGATGACATAGAAGTACTTGAACATGTTCACACACACACGCACAGTACTGTGCAAACTCTTTAAGGCCCTTTATCTGAGTAGGGAGGGACTTTCTGACAGCAAATCCACTAATTACTAGAAACATTAGATTAAAAACAAACGAGAAAGCATTGAATAAGATCCGGAGGTTTTGTGAGCTGGTTAGAAGAACACAGGTTCGGTTCCAGATTTCTGAATTCAGATTTGTGAAATTGCAGGCTGACAACATTATTTAATAAAGTGTCAGTCGAACCAAGTATTTGAGGTATTTGATGAGAACTACAGAGTAATATTGGACTTCCGTGAGTAGACGTCTGGAAATGATTAAGCAGACACACTGATTCAAAACTTACTGCTCAGCAAAACAGTACTGTTGGTGTACATACATACATTTATATAGTGTATACATACATATATAACTTCTGGCATCATATTCCCAGGAAAAATGCCCCAAGGAAGTACGACTGGTAGACCACGCGGTCATCAGGCTGACCTGTCTAGTCTGATTCCACAGAAGAGCTGCTGCAACTGCCAGAGAAGTTCATGCTGGGTCGGATAGAAAGGCGCAGACCAGTCAGAGCGCCCATGCTGACTCTCCACCACAGAAAAAGCCTACAGTGAACATGTGAGCAACATGGAGTAATTTGAAAAAGGTGGCCTGGTCAGATGAATCATGTTTTCTTTTACATCATGTGGATGGCTGGGTGACTCGGGCTTCAAATTTAGCAGATCTCAGTCCAGAAGACAAACTAGTCCAATATATGAAGGCCTTGCAGGATCTGCTGCTAAAGTCTTGGTGTAGATACCACAGCACACCTTCAGAGGTCTCCTTGGTGTAGATACCACAGCACACCTTCAGAGGTCTCCTTGGTGTAGATACCACAGCACACCTTCATGCCTCGACCTTCATGCCTGTTTTGGCAGCACAAGGGGATCTATGCAATACTAGGCAGGTGGTTTCAATGCTATGTCTGATTGGTCTACAAGTACGCACACACACAATATATATTATATGTAGGACATACATATACAGGACAGTCCTAATGTCCTCACACTGTATGAAAACAAAAATGCTTGTGTGAAACTGAAGGCATGTGTTTGTGAGAGCAGAGCCTTTAGTGCGGTCCGGCAGTGGAAATTCCTTCCATGTGCAGAAGGAACTCAGCTGCTGCAGAAACTCGCTCATTAGTGTCCACATAGTCCACACACAACCACACACACTTCACACGAACACACACTCTTAACAGCACGGGTCTGGGGGGCTCCAACAGTGATGACACCCCCATAGGAATTAACACAAGCCTCTCTCTGTGTTTGTGTGTGTGTATGTGTGTGTGCAGAGACAGAGAGAGAGAGAGAGAGTGTGTGTGTGTGTGTGTGTGTGTGTGTGTTTAAAGGAGACACGAAGCGTGGAAGTAGGAGGTGGGAAAGGAGTTTCCTGTTGTTGGTGGAGATTTATTTGGGACGGGACGGCGGGAGAGAGAAAGAAGAGACAGACGACAGGAGGAGCGGGAGAAGCTTGTGGAGAGAAAGGGAAGAAAAGAGGAGAGAACGCGGCGGCAGTGGAGAAGAGGGAGAGAAAGGGAGACGGAGGGTGAAAGAGAGGAAGAGGATAAAGAGCTGTTAAGCTGTAATTACAGTATTTTGAGGGAAGATGCTTTCGGCTGTGCTTCTGGTGGCTTTTCTGGGCTTGACCGCAGTGTCACAGGCTGATCCTGACGGAAACAGTACGAGAACCACTGTGTCTGACATCCAGGTAGGGCTTACACACACACACACACACACACACACACACACACACACACACTGACAATGGTACCATTTAATGTAATTCTAAAAGAATACCCAGCTGACCTGTCCATGCTCCACCTACACATTCGTCCATAGCAACCGTTGGGAAGTTGGACAAGCTGTCAAACATCCCATTCATCCTGCTCTTTCTAAAACTTTCGTTCACACCAGCTTGGTGCAATGATCGTCTCTACGTTAATTTTGCATTGACATCATTCACTGTGTTACAAATAAATCATTACTTTTCTCATATTGTAATTAAAATACTTCTTACTCAAATTTAATTTCATTACTCATTACTTCTTGGCTAAAGTAGTCTCGCAGCTCATTCCTTTACTAATCCTTCCTGTATAAATAAATCTGTACCAACTCAGATACAGAAGGGAGTAAATCAGTACAATTTTAGTACAGACTGAAGAGATGGACTTGCCAGTCACAGTAAATGTCATTTAAAAGACGCGTGCAATACTGTTACTTGTATTTAAATGAATGGGTCAGGTCCTATAAACATCTGGAAACAACAGATGCCTCGAAATGACATCTTCATGCGTTAAAATGGTCGAGTTTCAAGTTGTATATCATCGCTGTCAGTTCAAAACCCTTGTATCTTGCATCATTTTTTCTTATAATTTGAAATTGTCAGTTGCTCTACACACTCTATTCAAAAGTCATGATGAACGGCCGATAGAAATGGTCTAAAACTACTTGGGATTAAATCTACTTACATTAACTTACATCACAGGTTAAGAACGTTAATTCCTTCTCCTGTAAATTTCCTTCGGAGATGCAAGGTTTTGGTTCAACAGTGTTATACATTTAAAAAAGCCTTTTTGAAACGTATTTTTAAGGTCCACATCCAATCAAAATCCATGCACTAAAAGGTATTTTGTGAACCTTGAACAGTAAGGCAACTCATGACAAGGCAAAAGTCTCCATTGTGTAGACTACGTTTACTCTGTGGACTGGAAAGTGAGTATGTTTTGAAATGTTAACAGTATTTATGCGGTACATAAAGCTCCTTAAGTAGAAAAAGAAATTAGGAGCGGTCAGTATAGAGGCACTTCAACAACAAGCCATATTTGTTGACTGCAGTGGCTGGTGTCTTGCAGAATGATGGTCAGAGAGGGAGAGGAGACACTCCGGACATCGAGGAGCCCGAACCCGAGCCCGTGCCCGAGCCCGAGCCGACGGCTGCTGCGTCTGACTTGGAAAACACCTACAACTACGTGTGTGCGTCCACAAATAACTTTACTCATCATTAAACCAGCAGACGCATGCCCATTCTCATCCTGAACAGGCCCTCACAAAACACACTCTATATGCAAATCAGTCCGGCCCTGCCTCTCACATTACCTGTCATGAACACACCGCTTCATCAGAACCTACTGGAGCGTTCTGTATTGAAGCTGATAAGGATGAGCAAGAACCAGCACATGCAGCTGTTAAAATGACGTGTTTTGTGAAAGTAACACCCCCCCACCCCACTGAGAACACACTGAAAAATGCTACTTTCTGCAAATCATTTCCATTTGCTGAGTAGGGGTGGAACAATGCATCAAAATATCGCGATACGGCGCTATGCGAAAATATGACAGTATGTACTGTGCAGAATAACCACTTGATTCATTATGATAATTGCATTGTTACTAGTGTTAAACCACTCATGACTCCGACAGCCTTCCAGCTCTAGGCTTGTTAAATTGTGCCACAACTGAATACAGTCATTGTTTTTCTCCATTTAAATGTCATGACATATTGTGAATGAAATATTGTTGATGTTCTAAGCGTAAATGTTTAACGTTATGGCACCTTGTTATGTTTTATGCTTTATCTGTTTCCGATAGTGGTGTAATAGTACAGTCAACTTGCAATTCGGTTCGATAGACAATGATAGGGCTCATGGTTCACATGTAGGTGAACGATATCATAATGCAGAAACGTGACAGTATGCATCATGGAGAATAAGCCCTGTAATAATTATGATATTTGCATTGTTTCTAGTGTTAAACCACTTATGACACCCGCGGCCTTCCAGCCCTAGGCTCGTTAGTAAATTGTGTCACGAGAGCATCATTATTTTTCTTTTTTTAAATGTCGTCACATATTGGGAATGTATAGTGGACTGTGAGACCTAATACCTTAAACATCCGAAAAAATAAAACATACAACGCAAAAGGTGCCATAACTTTTGTACGGGCAACATTTCCCCACCAATATGTTCAATTCAAAACAGTAACTGTGCTTAAAAATGTTGAGGGCATGTACTTATTTACACTTAGAACATCAACAACACATGTCATTTTGTCCTGGGGAGCCCAAACTGCTGCAAACATCATTAGAGAAAAATGATTTTTTCCCCTTATTCCAAATGGAGTGAACAACCAGGACATGCAGTAATACTGCAAATAAGAAACAGAATACAAAAACTAAAAATGCAACAAATAAAAGTAAAAAAAAACATTTTTGGAAAAGTACATGCTAATATAAAAGTAATGTGCTGCTAGTTTGCTCCACATCTCTGGTGCATATAAACCAGAGGCTGCTTTACTAACCCTTATAAAGTCTCATATGTACGTGAACGTTCCTGAATGTTTCCTTTGTGTCCTCCAGTGTCCAGGCTGGCAGCGATGGACCAGGCCATTCATAAGCTGAACGTGGGTCACTACACGCTGGACGTCAAGGTGATCCAGCTGCAGGACAGGCTGAGCCGGCTGGAGAGCAAAGTGAGCGAAGTTGAGGAGTCCATCGAGCACGTCTCGGCCTACTGCAAGGACAACCGCAAAGAGATCGGCCGTCTGGAGGGTGCGGGGCTCTACTTTTACTTCTACTTTCCGAAACCTGTCTAGAACATTCGCAGGAATCCCGTTCAACCCAATTAGAAATTTTAATGCACTCAGAATACCCAGAGAAAGCATAATAAATGGGATATTTCAACCTAATGTCCTGCCACATATGACTGTTTACCACAGTGTATTTGCAACACTCCATAAAAAAAATCTGTTGCTTTATTATCCCATAAAGTGGCTATAAATCAGTCATTTCAGCTACACTGAGCAACGTGGCAAGAAAAAAGCAAAACAGAGGGCAGATGTTCTGTGGCTCTGAAGCATTTTCTCCGTTCCTACATTGGCTTGGTCTACTTTGCTACTTTGCTGTCCATGGATAAATATTTTAGTGTTTGAAGCAGGATCATGCAATTTATATTACAATAAATTGCAAAATATATTTTTTGTGGGAATGCATAACTTGTGGGTAAATGTATGTATTGGGCGATATATTAATGGACCAGACATACAAATATATAAAAATATTACACATATATATACACATTATATATACATATGTATATATAACATTATGATTTTTTTATCCCTTTTATTCAAAAATACATTGGCGAGTGACAGTCACAGCCGATGTGGGCGCAGGGTAATAGAAACCAGTTTTCAGGGACTAAGGCTGGAATATTGTGCTAATTAAAAAAATTAAAAAAAAAGCACACTACTATTTTAGATCGGATATTAGTGTGGCGATCTATTTAAAACACCTGACAGAGTTAGCAATAAAGTTCTCCAGCTTTTAGCATGTAAACATTGTGGCCTACACTACTAGCTAGGCAGCTAGGGAGTTCTCAAAAGGGTCGGTGATGTCGATTTTCCACATTTCTTGCCATATGCAGTGACATTACAGCAAAAAGGGAGTGAAAAACAATATGCTGAAACCTTTACAAGTTTTTATAATGACCTAGCACTGATTTTAGATACTAGTGACGGTTATGTAATGGGAACTAATGAAACATCTAATGGAATGTAAAAGTATTCCACAGGAAACGAGAGGCCTCTAATGGTAGCCAAAGAGACAGTTCCCATTAGGATTCAGTCTTAATGGTTCTAATGGTCTTTTTTCAGCAGGGAGGGCATTGCTCGCTTCAGCTGTATGTCAGGGTGAGATTAAATGACAAATTAGGTAGTTAATCATGTGCTCCAGCTTCTAAATGGGATTTTTGGCCTGGCTCGTCCAACCTTGCAGTGGTTGCTAGGAACACAACAGAGAGCAGAGCATGAGTCAAGCAGTACTAGGCTTAAGCGATTGAAGGCTGTGGCTCGCCAGTGACCCTGTCTGACTCAAAGCTCTGAGCTCGCTGCCAAAACGCTGAGTACAGTCGAGGGCAGTGTTCCACAAAAAATAACTATCCAGTGCACTGACCAGCTGAACAGGGAGCGGAGGAGGACACAGTATGTGGTTATTTCCGCAATACAGGCCTCTGCAGCAATCCATTACTGAACCCTTATGTAAGCTTGTAAGAACAAAAGGTCTAAGTGATACTCCTTTAAAGACCCAGATCAGGTCAAGTCATGAAGGCATATCCGGTCCGTGTTGAAGGCCGCAATAAGGGCGCATAGGGGACACTTGTGAGCACATCTTTGAATCGGATGCCCTAGAGCCTTGTGGTCCTCGCATGGACTGTATTGGGGCAGCCTAGTGGTCAGGACGTTTGCCCTGCGATCAGAAAGTCGTGGGGTTGAATCCTTTGAGTAAGGTACCGTCCCCACACACTGTTCCCCGGGCGCTGTGTTCCTGGCTGCCCGCTGCTTCACTTGGTGAATGGTGAATGGGGTGGTGGTGGCATAGTGGTAGGATACTTGCCTCTGGACCAAGAGGTCATGGGTTCGAATCCTACCTCCAGCACACCACCACTGGGT
>JBBJLS010070622.1:0-11759 GCA_037577275.1 Bryconaethiops microstoma
TGTGTGTGTGTGTGTGTGTGTGTGTGTGTGTGTGTGTGTGTGTGTGTGTGTGTGTGTGTGTGTGTGTGTTTCCAAGACAGGAACTGAGAACCATTGTCTTAAAGACTTTCTCCTTCCTTGTTTTCTCAGAGGTCCATCCGCTCATTCGGAAATGATGACCGTCATGTGATGGCCAAACACTCCACCATCTATCCATCCTCCGAGGAGCTGGAGGCTGTACAGAGTCTCGTCTCGACTGTCGAGTGCGCCCTCAAACATGTCTCTGATTGGCTGGACCAGTCCCAGGGCGGCCAGCCAAACCCAGCCAGCCCCCAGGAGGAGGAAGCAGAGGCCAGCAATGACGAATCAGCAGAAGGAAGTACCAAGTCAGTGTAATGCTGCATGCTGGGAGTTACATCTACCTACATTATTATCTACCTGATTCTTGTTCTGTCTCTCCTGTTCTCTCCCATTCTCTTTATTTTGGTCTTCACACTGAATTTATTTTACGTGGACACCTATTTATGTCAGTTTTAAAACAAGTTTTAAAACACTTGTTTATTTATCTCTCAAAGTTAAATTTTTTTTGACAGTTAGTATTGTTTGTCTTAAAGACTTATTAAATATCAATATATTAAATATCAATATATTAAATATCAATGTTATGTCTTTCAATATTGAGTCTTTAGGCCAACCAACCAGTTCTTGCTGTCAGCCAAAAAAAATTGTATATCCAAAATATGTATTTTGAGAGACAGAGAAATAAACCGTACTCTAAATCATATTGTTTGATTATATCATATCACTGAAACAAGAGTATTTTAACTTACATGAATAAGAGACCATCTTTTTTGAGAGAAGGAAAAAAATATTCTTGATTTAAAATGTAAGGCATTCAGTATTAAGTCAGCCAGTATTCTGTGTAAATGTCATCAACTATGTATTTTTGTCTTCACATTCTGAGTGTGATTTGACAAACTGTTAATGAAATGCTAAGCTTCAGGTTCAACTCAAGTAGTCTTGAAAGTGAGAGAGAAAATATCATTTTTCATTGTTTATGCTTAAAGTTTTACTGTGTAAACAATGAAAAATGGCATTTTCTAAGCTGGTATGGAATATCAAGGCTTAAAATTAATGAATAATAACTGCACAATTCTCTAAGGGGCTGAGATTAATGACTTGAACACTTGAACATTATTACTGTATGTGTAATTTCTCTCTCTCTCAGTGAGGGCAGCAGCAGTAGTGTTGATGGAGGGAAGGTTCTGTGTGGAGTGGTGCGGATCGGCCTGGTGGCCAAAGGGCTGCTTATAAAAGATGACATGGATCTGGAGCTGGTGCTCATGTGCAGAGAGAAACCCACACAGGCGCTGCTGAGCACCGTCTGTGACAACCTCCCACTGCAGATAGAGGTACAGAGACTTAAACACACGTACAAACACAGCTTTTCCTTCATAGAATGGTTTAACTGAAACCAACTTTGCCCAACCATCCAGTCTTTTGCTGCTCTTCCACTGGCACAAGGAACTACTCTGTACCGCAAACAAATATTTTTCCATTACAAATAAAGTGAGCCATACCTGAGTTCTACCCGTGCTGTTCGACAGCAGGGCCAAAAACAGGCCACAACTCAGCTAACCCGCATCACTGCTTTTTGATTGGTCAAAATATTTGGTCAGGACAACAGACAGGCTTGGAAAGAGGCCATTGTTTTTAATTGTCTATGCAAAAAAGGAAAAAACAACAACAGTAATGATACAAACTAACTGGGAATTTTGGGCTGAAGATAAATTTCAGTGAAAGTTTTTAATGTTGTGAGAAACATGAAGGTGTACCAGGACATCACTAACAAATTGGGTTAGGTTTTTATTGCACGGCTAAACAACACCGATAAAAACCTCAAACCAGGCTAAAAAAAAAAAAAAAAACGAAAAGACCACAATATCAAAAGCATCTCTGACAGAAAAACTTTCCACTGATACGACTCTGTGGATGTGGTTTTGAGATGATGACCGGCCATAAAGTGTGTGGAGGTAATTGCCCTGCTAATGTGTCAGAGACACAGTTTACCAAGCTAAGATACAATGGAAAATCAAAGCATGCCGTAACTCCCGTGCCATCACAGAACTGTTTAGAGGCAGCACGGTTCCTGTATACCTATGGAAAAGTGCCTTTTGTTCATGTACAAGTGGAACTCCTCTCAGTTTTCAAAATTTGACATAATTAAATTGATTAGGACAGTGTGGTTTGACATAAATACTTTGTCAAAATTGCATTTAAAAGCTTAGAAGATGCATGTAGGGCGTGTGTGTGCCTGCGGATGTTGCTTAGGGGGCAATAGCATGAGGACTAAAGACCTCAGTCTATTTATATTTATCATGTGTAATTAATCTAGACCTGCCATCCAGGGTCTTCCTTAATTAGACACCTAGTCAATGCCCACTAGGGCGACGGAAGGACGCACCCAGTTGATGCCCCCTCACACATGCATACATACAAACTCTATGCGTAACTACACGCACACGCACTCTCAGACAGCGATCCCATTAACTGTGATTCAACCGCTGGCAGGTCAGGTCGTAATGTAATAGATCAGCTTTTAATGGAAGAACAGCCTCCTTATCTGTCTGAGCCTCTGTCTGTCTCACTGACTGTCTTTACGTTCTCTCTCTCTCTCTCTCTCTCTCTCTCTCTCTCTCTCATTCTTTCTCTCTCCCTCTCTCGTTCCTTTATCCTCTCTCCAATTACCTTTCCAATTCTCTTCATTGTTTTCTCTCTCATGTTGCCTCTCTCTCATTCTGTATAATGTTCTCTCCCTTCTGTTCTATCCTGTTCGCTTTATTTCTCTTTTTTCTCTCTGTCTCGCTTTCATTTTTTCATTCTTTCTATCTCTCTTTTTTTGTTCTCTCATTCTTTCTCTCTCTCGTTTTCTCTGTTGTTCCCTTTTTCTCTCTCCTGTTTCCTGATTCTGGATGTCTCTCTCCTGTTCTCTTCCATTCTCTACTCTCATTTTTATTTCCATTCTTATTTCTCTAGACTCTCATTTTTTCATTCTTTATATCTCCCTTTTTTGTTCTCTTTCATTCTTTCTCTCCCTCCCTCCCTCCCTCTCTCTCTTGTGCCCCCTTTTGTTCTTTCTCTCTGTCTGCTAGAGTGAATGAGAGGCTGTATATCCTGAGCTCTTGATTCATGTATACAGGCGGACATGAAATGCAGTGTTTCACTCATCATTACAGCGGAACACACACACACACACACACACACACACACACACACACACACACACAGAGTAGATCAGAGTGTCCCTGAAATTAGTGTTGGGGGAGGAGTAGTTTAATTGTTTTGTTTACATGAAAAAGCCGTGCTCTGAGTGTGTGTGTGTGTGTGTGTGTGTGTGTGTGTAATTAATAGAATGAATAGTCTAACACTGATCCTGCACCTCAGACCAGATTATATTAAATCAATCCGCCACACACTCTGCCCCTCCTCATAAGCTGCTTTGTGTATATATTGTGAATGTGCATCATTAACTAGGAGCCTCTGGCTGATTCTCAATTTCTGCTGTCACAATGTTGGAATTTATTTTCAAATTCAAAAGTGTTCCCCAAAAAGCATGTGTACTTTAAAAGAAAACCATAATACAATACTAATATTAAGTAATGAATGGTTCCTTTTGTCATATTAGTGTATTCAGTGTATTTTTTTAAAACTAGTTTGGAAAAAAGATAACATAATTGAGTCAAATCATGTTCCTTTTTGGGCCAGTTCTTGACTGTGCTGTGGAGAAACCCTCTCAGTGTACAGGGCGTATCAATGTCTGGGTCTCCTTTGGGGGGTTGAGTGTGTGAGATCTGAGGTTCACACCTTGATTTCTCTGAGATAATGTTTTTTTAACTTTGACCCCGACAGAAGCTGACAGAGGACAAGTACGAGGTGCAGTGCTGTATCCCTGAGGCGGCCATCTTGGTCCGCAGCACAACAGAACCTAAACTCACACTGAAGGTGACCCTGACCTCCCCACAGATCAGAGAGGAGGGCGAGACGGAAGAACAAATAGAGGAAGGTACGAGCAAAAACACCCAGAGAAAAAAACGGTTTACATACACATAGAGCTGCATCCAGTCATTCTCTCTTTCTCTCTCGGTCTCTTTTATTTATATATATATATATATACACACACACACACACACACACACACACACACTCTCCTGCTTTTACTGCATACACTATTACTGTATGTTTTACTCCCTCTTTTTCTTCTTTTTTCCCTTTTGCTGTCTTGTTTTTCCCCTTCATTTCTTTTTCTTCTTTCTTTCTTTGTTCTTTATTTTCTTCTTTCATTTTTTAGTTTTTTTGTTTCTCTTTCATTCTTTCTGTCTTTCTTAATCTTTTTTCTGTCTTTCTTAGTCTTTTTTTTTTCTCTCTTGCAGTATTTCTTGTCTTTCTTTCCCCTGTCTCCACCCTGATTAAGGACGGTGTGGTAGGAAGTGGAGTAGAAGGTGTATCCAGGTTTAGAAATCAATAGTCTCACTGCTCATTCACATTCATCTTTACTCCACATCCACTATTGGACACTGTGCTTAGAGTAAGGGATGAGGGATGACAGGATTGAGGGACAGAGAGAGGGCTGAGAGGGAAGAGGGAGGGAGAGAGGGATGAGCCGTAGATCACAGCACCTCTCGTATTTCTCCAGCAGGGTCAAGGGCCCTGTCCTTTTGAGGAACGGCTCAATCTAAGACTGTCCAGATAGAACTCCTCCGAACACACACACACACACACACACACACACATTGTTTGCATACTTTGTCAGAATGTGTAGTGATACGTACGTCCCATATATGACACATTTTTATCTTTACTAGAACGAAAAAGCATTTTAAAGTGCCGGTGTTAAACTTTAATGATGAACAGACTAGTAGAAATTTACTTTAAAAATAATTTTCAATTAAAAGTTAAGGGTTTTTTTTGTTTGTTTTCTGGAAATGTACCTGTTTGGAGATATGAATCCTGAGATAAAAGTTCCTATGGTTAATATAATCCTGTTTGTATTGAATAAATTAAAGCTGTCAGAGCAAAACTTAGTACCTTCATGACTTTATAACTGAAGGAAAATTCTTTCTTTTAAGTATAAGTTACACATGTTCTAAGATTCCAAGTCATTTTTCATTCCAAGTCATTTATAATTGTCCATTCATCATTTAATTTTCATACGGTTTAAACAGCAGTTGGCATTCAAATTCCTTTGCATCATTTTTAGAACTTTTATTGTATAACTGTAACTTTTAATACAAAACATTTTATTTTATTTCATTATGGTAAATTTTGCAAATGAACAGTAATAGTTTAGTAAAATGTGCAAAAGTGTGTTCCCTTTAGAGTGTATGTACTTAGTTTTCACATGGGCTTGTTTTGCCTAATAAACTATTGCCTTTGATTATAATAAAGGTTATGAACCTCAGCTGCCAGAAAAGAAGCGTTTTGTTGTTTCAGATTCGAAAGAGATGTGGAGTAAAAAGAACTTTTTACAAACTCAGGGCTGTTTGTCCTGTAGGTTTAACCCCATTTTTCTTCTTCATTTAGTACAAAATCAGGACAATTTTGTACTGGCAATGTGCAAAGAAACACACACACACACACACACACACACACACACACACACACACTCTCTTAGACAGAAAGAGAGGTAGATGGAGTGTCCCCGTTGGCCCCACACTGCTCTCCGCCCTAATCTGTCCCTGCCCCCAGCTGTACATATTTTATCCCCCACCTTGTGTCCACCAGTCCACCAATCAATATTGGCCTGTTCTAAATCTGCCCGCAAAGAGGGAGTCAAAGTGTAATTGATTTTCCGGGGTGTATCTGTAATGGTCTGAAACACACCCTTTAGGAAAGCTTGAAAAAACACTTAAAGGGCATAAAGTCATTCACATTCACATTCACATTTACTATGGAACAGGGAGCAAGTTTAGACTGTGTTTGCGATTCAGGACTAATTAGTTACTGTATCTTTTATCCTTTTAACTTTGATGAACGGTTTAGGTCCATGATGCATCACTAAGCGTTTATATGACAGATCATAGGATAAGTGAGCAGATCTTTAAATGTCTGTGATTAAAAATTAACAGTAATGGGCTTCATTTTTTCCTTTAACCAGTCAGTGGGGGGTGAATAGAGAAGGGGGAGAGAGAGAGAGAGAGCGAGAGAGAGGCTTTATATCAAATTGACAGGGGCTCCACTTAGGAAGGTCTCAGCTGTGTTGGTCTGATTAAAACCCATCCAGGAAAAACAAAATAAACACTAACATTCTCATTAACGGCACATGATCCTCTGCATAAATCCTCTCCTCTCTCCTCCCTCTTTGGTCTTTCCTTGGAGCTTTGCCTTTTTCATTTGTTCGCTCTTTACGCGGTCACTGTACACACAACACCAACATCTTCATGAACATCTGCCCAGAGATCGTCTCTAAGGAGTAAACAGTGCAAGAAATGAACAAAAATTAATAGAAATATTCAGCTCGAATGATTGTTTGGTAGGAGACAAGAAGACAACTCTTTCTTTTTGTGCGCGCCCACGAGTGTGTGTGTGTCTTCTTTCTCTCTCATGGATGCAAGTGTTCTAACAGTGCCTACTGCATGTGTACGTCTACTCCAGTGTTGATCCAAGCACAAGTCTGGCACCGATTCGCTTTAAGGTCTTAGCATGTGCGGATATCTTTAGACCCCCAGCAAGCCAGCAGTGCTGCTCAGGCCGCTGGTTTTAGCGAGTTTCATAAAGAAACTCACTCCATACATGCTAAGAGCTTTAAGCAAATCCCACACAATCACGCCGTCCACTCCAGTTTCCAGCCAGCCAATGGGATGGCAGAGAATCCTCATCTGTTTGGATGCACTGGACTTCAGCCAGCCAGCTGTGACCCCCTCCCACACTGTAAATCCAAACGTTTAGGTCCTACGCACTTTTCTGTTACGCTTTTTAAACTCAGTGTTAATCTTACAGTTACCTTCTCTAAGAAAAAAATATGGAAACTCAGCTGCTGCAACAAATAAATAAGATTTATAATTTCAATTAACTTGATTATTAAAACATCTTAATGTCTTAAGGTCTTTAGTTTTAAAACCTTTACATTATTAAATATTTCTTTAGTTCAGTTTTAATCATAATTTCAATTAACTTATTTAATTGTTAATAGAAATATCAAAGGGATGACCCCTAGAAACGCCTGTAGAAATGGATTAACCTGTCAACTGCTTTAAAATTGCTACATAAAAATATTTTATTTTCAGAAGCAATGTGATCGTGTGTATTTTCTCAAATAAGAACATTCTCAAATAAGGTAACAACTCGACAAAACTGAGACATTTAAAAGGTGTTCCAGATGGTGTTTAGAGCCCAAACGTTTGGATTTGCAGTTCACTGCTGAACCTTAACGGATCCTTCCTCATCCATTGTTGTGTATGTGTGTGTGCGTATGACTGTGTGTGCATATGCGTGTGTGATTTGATTTCCTGTCCCGTTCTTCTCGCCGATAGAGAGCGCTGAGGCGAGCGAGCCGACGGACCTGCTGGATAGACAGAGGTGCCTGGTGGCGCTGGCCTCTCTGCGACATGCTAAATGGTTCCAGGTTGGCGCTCTGTTTCTCTCATTGTTATTGTAGCCTTATGAGCTTAAAAAAACGCCCTCAAAGCCTCTTAACTGCAATATTCATTACTTCGTAAGGCTACAAAAGCAATTGTTACACTTTTTATTTTTGCCTCCTTTTTTTTTTTTTTTTTACCTGCTTGTTTGTTGTTAAAAAAAAAGTTGTCAAGTGCTTTCCTGGACTGTTTCCCTCCCTCTCCCTCCCCACCCAGCGTATCATCAGCATTACATGCTGGACCTTGATCATATATATAAATATATCCATGGTTATAACTTCACACACACACACACATTCACACTAACAGAGTTAAAGCTGTGTGATTGTGTTCTAAATGTAGTTGGAGGTTCAGTCTTGCACTAACATGCCCTGTGTTTTTCTCAGGCGAGAGTTAACGGCTTAAAATCGGGCGTGATCGTTTTACGGATTCTGAGGGACTTGTGCAATAGAGTACCTGCCTGGGAGCCTCTTAAAGGATGGGTAAGTGTGGGATGGATTGCCTAACATATAGTCCAAACTTGGCCTTGTTGAATTATTTTGTAATAATATAAATGATGACCTTTTCATTTTGCTTTTTTTTTTTTCTTTTATAGCTTAAGCGCTTCCCACCTCTGAAAGCTGAACATTTTTACATTTTGACCTGTTTGAGTAAAAGCTACTGAAATGTCACTTTAAAAGCCGTTGACCTAGTTTTCAACACCAATAATACCAAACATCTCATAACAGTGTGTGTGATAGAATGCTCTCCCCCATTCAGAATGTTCCAGATGGTTCACTTTTATTTGCCAGTTCTAGGATGCTCTTCTGTATATACATTGTTCCAAAAAATTCTCTCCCTTTTAAACCATTTTAGAATGTTGTCCCCATTCACAGACTTATAGGATGTTTATCACTTTGCACTGTTCTAGTAGACTCACACAGTTCTAGAATGTTTTCTTTGTTGGTTGTTCTAGGTCATAACCCTAATTCACATTGTTCCAGATTGACACAGATTTTCTTTATTGACACTGTTCTAGATTATAACTCCAATTGACACTGTTATGTTATTACCCCAGTTGATGGTTCTAGAGTTTTATTTATTGCCACTGTTTATACAGTTTTAGATTATTACCCCCAATTCACACTGTTCTAGAATGTTGTCTTTACTGACAATGTTCTAGAATGCTATTTCTTTTAACACAGTATAGAATGTTCACCCAGCCTGAAACTGTTCTAAAATGTTCTCCTCTCCATTCACACATTCATTTAGTTTGTCTGTTCTTTTATGGAACAGTTTCCCTCATTACAACGTGTTGGTATTGGTTATGGAGTGTTGGGTCAGTGTGTCATTGTCTTAATTCATGTCTTCCTGTTTTCAGCCCTTGGAGCTGTTGTGTGAAAAGGCTATAGCTACGTGTAACCGGCCACTAGGAGCAGGAGAGGCTTTGCGCAGGGTCATGGAGTGCCTGGCCTCTGGGATATTACTGCCAGGTAAACATACTAACCGGTAAACAGTCTCCTCGAATACAGAGGATGACTGGATGGAAGCCTAAGGCTGAGAAAATGGCACAAGGTTGAAGATTAGCTGTCAGCAGATCTGGATGCTTCTCATTTTGTAAAAGCTCTTCATATGACTTTCACTACATTTCATTTTTCCCTTTTATGGTTTTGTAATGGCCAAAACCTGTTCTCTCCACACTCGCATACCCTCAACAAACTGGCCAGTAAAACCAGCTCCTATCCCAAGAAGTGAGCAAAATAAGAGCACAGTTTATTAATAGTTTGTCATAAACCTCCTCGTGGAATAGATACTCAAAACAAAATGGGAGGAATAAAGAACAATGGCATTGTTTTCAACCCTGAATTACATCCGTAAAAGTTTTGAATCATCAAACTAATGTTTTCTCGTTTCCCTGTTGCAAGCATAACCAATCTATTCCCAGAGCCCATTTGCTTTTATGTGGTCATAATTAATTAATAGTGAAAGATGCAGGCATTAATATTTGATTCGCCTACGTGGGCACTGGTGGTGTCTTTCGCTGATCTTGTTTTTAAGGACAGGAATTGTTGTGTTGTGGTTGGAGCCACAGGCAGTGGCATTTGCTGCACAATCCTTAATGTAAAATATAGACTGAATTGGAGCCGCACCAAGTTAGTCTATGGAACCAGGTTGTCTGGACCAAACCGCTAGTCTGGGTAATAGTTAAACATGACTGTAAGCAAGTTTATCATTAACTTAGCAATGACAGCATTTTTTGCCCTTTATATCTTGTCAAAAATTATGAGAAAAGCTACTGATTCATAATGTCTTACATGGCGTAGTAGCTATTAACACATTACATAGTAGAGGTGTAAATCTGACTTTACGATTTGATTATGGTTATGTGAAACTCAAATTTCATTTCATTACAGTATAGACAACTGTATGTACAGATATCTATATATTTAATATATTAACATTAAATGTAATAAATAAGTTTAAAAAAATGTAATAACAATAATACTAGTAATAATAATAATAACTATGCATCAGTAGTGGATGGTATGCTTGTTCATCCAATGTACTGTTTAAAATAAGTGAAAGACTTCTCTTAAGATTTCTTGGACACATTTGGACACATCACAAATCCTTAGTCGTGTTGTGTTGCTAGAAACACAAAACAACCACATGCATACCTAGACTGACAAAGCAAGAGCACTGCATTAAAGATGCACAAATATGAGTAATTAGAGACGAGGTGGTCAACCAGTGGGGACTGTGAAAGTCAGAAAAGTCAGACACATGGCACGACCTGTTGAAATAACTGCTGCAGCAATGGCTCATTCATGCATGGACCTCATATCCTGTAATGACGAAGCAGCTTTCTACTCAGTCTAGAAGTTTAGCACACTTTGGTTTGTCTAAAATAATAATTTTGTATATTCATCCTCGGTTTGGTTTTTAAGGATAATGTAAAAAAAAAAAAGGGTTAAAATTGCACTTTTTTTAGTTAATGTTCACTTCTGTTTTTGCTCTTTTGCGCAAAATAGACAATACATAGAGTGCTGTCAGAAGTTCATCCCTCATTCTTTATATATTGCTTTGCTCATCTTGTTTTGCAAAAAACACAATTTCATAATTTTATAATAATATTTATCTTTGGTATATTAAGTAGATTAAATGAAAGAAACAGGAACAAATGTTACACTGTGATGGGCTACAGAGTGATTATATAAAGGTGTTCTAAACACTCAGCATTCAGCACCATCAATATACTGATCACTGTCTGATCATCAGCAATCATCAGCACCTGTTTCTTCACTGGTTTACAAACCTTAAGTTAGATGGCTTTGTTATGAATTCATGATTCATATATAGTTCACTCTGTGGCTTAACAAACTAACAAAAACATTTCTCTGAAAATGAGAGCATTTGAAAATCCTTCACGAAGTTAATACCAGAGTTAAGGGAACATCAGTGCTGTTTTTCATTCATTAGTGTTGTTTGGTTGAACTGTCTGGCTGTTTGTCCTTTAGGTGGACCAGGGCTGCACGACCCTTGTGAAAAAGAGCTGACAGACACGTTGGCAGCCCTGACTGACGAGGAGTCGGAAGCCATCACATACAGCGCACAGGTGACCCCACACTCCCCTGTACCCTCACGTCAGGTTGACCTTTTGCCATTACAGTTCACATGCTGGCTGAGCTCACTTGACCTCGAGTCGCTCATCATGCATCTCTCTGATCATCTATTATACACTATTCAGACGGCTGTGTGTGAGGGCAGGATGCAGGGACTGCAGACAGACGCAGAATTGATGAGCGGAACCTGAGTGTGTGTGTGTGGTGTAAGCTTAGCAGTGTAATAGCCGAGAGAGCTGTCTTCTTAGAAAGGCTTATCTTATCAGTGCAGTCTTCAGATTACTGCTGTTTGGTGCGAACACACACACACACACGCACACACTCACGCATGCACACTCACATCATCCTTATCTTAGCTGCTACACTTCAAGTGTGTCAGCAGTAGCTCTACCTGGCACACACAACCTATAGTAGAAACCTGACTGGCTTTCTAAAGAGCGTGGGAAAATAGTGCCACCGAAACCTGCATTTAGAGTGTGTGTGTGTGTGTGTGTGTGTGTGTGTGTGTGTGTGTGTGTGTGTGTGTGTGTGTGTGTGTGTGTGT
>JBBJLS010070623.1:0-11758 GCA_037577275.1 Bryconaethiops microstoma
TATTAAGCTGAATTTAAAATGAAATTAAAGTGTTTCGAATTCAGTCATTTTTTCTTTAAATCTCTCTCTCTCTCTCTGTCTCTCTCTCTCTTTCTGTTTCTCTCCCTCTTTCTCTCTCTCTCTCTCTCTCTCACTCTTCTGGAAAAGTCCAGAACAAACATATTGCCGAAAAAGCAAAAAAAACATTGCGAGAATACTTGCAGTTTCTGTGTATTGTGGAGAGTTCGGTTCTCAGCAAAAATTCGCGTGTATACCATACATCTTCTGTGTTGTTTTTGTAAGCCCTGTAGTCTAGTGTAGAGTTTATATGGGCTGCACACTGAAACCCAGCACTCACTGTGTTTTAATGGACTGTTCTTGTTTTTTTCTGAATGTGAAGCTGACCCCCACATCTAAAAGGAAGAGCATTCTCTTCAGGATGGTGCGGCCTGTCTCTGTTGCCTTTGGTAGGTTCTTTAAAAATACTTTTTAAAAATAAATCTGCAGCAGGATTGGTATTGCAACAGTAATGTACCAAAGTGCAGCCGATAAACTGTACATCATGACGTTAAACTCTGAATTCCTCATACTCATAACTGCTTAACCTTAATACTTAGTATTTGTTTTTTTTTTATTAAAATATGTTTTAGTATAATGATTACTCTATTATTACCATTCATTATGGTATCATTTAATAGTACTTAGTAATACTTTTTGCTTACATTAATTAATTATAGCAATCCTGGACTAGAAGGGAAACTAACTTTAGGTTGACTTGACAAAAGCAGGTAATAACATTGAAAAGTTAAAGCAATACAAGTAATTCATTTTCACAGAAGCCATAAAATGCAATGCTGTTCAGAACATTCCTGCGTCAGGCCTTAAAATATGAAAGCTTTCAAGTTTTTTTAACGTTTAGATTATACTGTAAAAAATTGTTGGGATGACCATAAGGAGGCTTGCAGAAAGAGCTTCAGGGGATTTTAGTTGTTAAACAGTATTTGCTATGTATTCCAAAAGGTTGCCAGGGTTGTTCAGGGATGCCTAGGGTGTTTCAGGTGGTTGCTAGAGTGTTCTATGCAGGTGGTAGCTCTGGTACTGCTATGGGGTTCTTATGGTAATCCAGGTAGCTACAGGCATGTTAATAGGCAATTATTTTGTTATTGCTATGATATTTTAGGTGATTCCAGGGGTGTCACAAGGTGGTTGCTATGATATCACTGGTGGTTGCTAGGATAAACAGTTAAGTTGTTATTTCCTCCTTCTTCAGGCACGCAAGGCAGGCACACTCACATCATTCAAATTCAAGTGCTTCATCTTTATTCAAAACAGAAATGAAACTCAAGACTGTACTGTTCTTTAACAAAAAGGAGACAGGAGAAACCAAGGCTATAATGAGCGGTTGACCGACAACGTAGGTCGGTCACACACAAACTAAATACTAAAACCCTAAACCCTAAAAACAGAAACATTAACACAAAACAGCTGTAACTAATAATCCCCCAAACCAAACCCCAGAACCAAAAGACAGAACCTAGATCTGACAGAGTGTTGCTAAGCATTTTATATGTAATTGCAATTGGTTGCTTGGTTGTTACAATGTGGTTGCTGTTTAATTGGAGGTGGCTACTATGGTATTACTTAATGGTTTATACTCATTCACTCTCTCATTTTCTGTAACCACTTAATCTTTACTGGGGTGGCAGGAACCTGGAGTCTATCCCAGGGTAAATGGGCACGAGGCAGGGTCTCACCCTGGATGGGGCACCAGCCCACCACAGTGTACAGTGTATACTATTTTCAGAAATTGTTAGACATTTGCTAGAATTTTCTAGGTGGTTGCTAAGGTATCTCTGATGGTTTCTGTTGGTATTCACTTTTCAGTTTAGGCTGTTTCACATTACCTGGAAAAAAATTTCCAGGATGCTCGCCTATGAATAACATGCAGCTGTTCTGTTCAATCTGCTCATCTGTGGTCTGTTGGTCTGTCAGAGCTGGAGTTTGATCTGGATAAAGCACTGGAGCACGTCCCCATCCATTTGGAAGATCACCTCCCACCACCACCGACCCCTGTGTTGGAGGCGGAGTTAGAGAGACAGGAGAGTGTGTGTTTCAGCGACCTGCCAGAAACAGACAGTCCGAAGCTACAGCACATCACCAAACTGAGACCCCGCAGGAAAAAGACCAGCAAGCCCTGCAAACCACCTGTACGAGTTACAGACTCGCACACACTCAAGTCTTCATATGAACTTTATATTCATTCAAAATGCTAACATGTGTTTTACACAAAAAA
Organism: Bryconaethiops microstoma; assembly: GCA_037577275.1. Taxonomy (NCBI): domain Eukaryota; kingdom Metazoa; phylum Chordata; class Actinopteri; order Characiformes; family Alestidae; genus Bryconaethiops; species Bryconaethiops microstoma. The sequence goes on from JBBJLS010070623.1 coordinate 2,273, forward strand.
CTGCAAAAATGAAATTGCACAATTATCCGCAAAATCATGAAAATAAACTGTAATCCAGTCTGCAGGAGCTGGCTTTGCTTTATGAGGTGGTAGGAGCCTAGTGAGTAAAATACTTGCCTGTGAACCCAATGACCACAGTGTTCAAACCCCCACTTTCTACCATTGTGTCCTTGAGCAGGACACTTAACTCTCAGTGTCTCCAGGGAGACTGTCCCTATGACTAATGACTGTAAGTCATTCTGGATAAGGGCGTCAGCCAAATGCCCTCTTTGCCCTTTACCTTTATCTGGGTGGGTAGGACGGTCTTCCTTCTCCCCCCTCATTTCCCAGAATTGAGACGACTAAACTGGGCAGAAACACACACACACACACACACACACTCTTATTTCTCAATATACACTTTTAATGCCACACCTGTCTCCTTCTCTCCAGCAGGCGGTCAGGAGCGCTCCCGCTGAAGTCGTGGAGCAGGACGGGTTGGTGACGAAGGTGGATGAGGGAGTGGACGAGTTCTTTGCTAAAAAAGTCACGAAGATCACGGCCATGTGAGAATCATATTAACCTTTTAATGTTCCTTTCAAGTTCAGTATCTATTTTTTAAAAACTGCTTGAATAAAACCAAAAACTGTTTGGATCTTATTTAGATTTCCTAATAAAAACTTTCCGTTGTTTCTTTTTTGCTTATGGTTTTTGTTGTTTCCGTCTTTCTTTTGTTGTTTTTTCTTAATGTCTATTTTTTTTCTCTGATTTTCTTTATCTGACTTTCTTTCTGTCATTCTTTCTTTCTCTCTATCTTCTATTGTGTTTTTCTTTCTGGCTGTTTTTCTTTTTCCGATTTTCTTTCTTTGTTGTTTTTACTTCTTTGTTTGTTTGTTTCTTTCTTTCTTTCATTCTTTCTTTCTTTCTTTCTCTCCATCAGGCTTTCCTCTGTAAGAGACTCATTTGTGGAAGGGGAGAGGAAGAGGGAATCTCGTATGAGCGGCTTCTTTAACCTTATCAAATCACGATCATCCATCAAAACCCCTCCCACCAGTCCTCACACACCCACCACCGTGCCCACCAGCGTACACCCAACAGCAACCGTTCCCATGGTAACAACAAGCAACACAACAATGACGACAACACCATCCATAGAGGAGTTTGGTGAAGCAGATTCCACGCAGACCGCAGTCAAAGGTCCAATTCCTGAACAAATTCCTGAGCCAATCAAGACTCAGCCAGTGGAAAACGCTGAACCATGTGACCACGGAGTTGTGGTGGTGACCTCTGAGCCTAAAGGTCATGCAGAGGAGGGTAAGAAGCGGGACGCACCGCAAATGGGACGAGTCAGAGGGGTGCAGGTGATGGGCAATGACTTCATGGCTCAGCTCCGAGCCAAACAGGAGAAGATGAAAGAAAAGGTGCGTTCATTCTTTAATGCCTTCTCTGCTTCATATTATACTCTCCTCCTTTAATAATGTGATTTTTCAGTGCTGTGGTTTCACATATAATAACACATTCACATTTACATTTACGGCATTTAGCAGACGCTTTTATACAGAGCAACGTACACTAGTGCTCAAGTAGTCCACATCTGAAACACGATCTAACAGACCGGCAGATTGAATGAACAGTGATTGCCTATCCTTATGTCCGATGAAACGATTCCACACAGCCAACATTTTCACACTTTATCTGTAATTCTTTAAATGCTCCTACACTGACCAGTGCACGATAGTGAAGAAAACAAACAGCGTTTTTAATCACTATGTTATTTTAATTACCATTAGAAGTAGTTGCAAGGCTTAGATCTTGATACTTCATTATAGGTCTGTTTAAACTTTGCCTTTAGTAAAAATCCTTCACTGCAAGTTGGATTTTAGACCACATTTTTGGCCCAAAATGTTCAGTGGTGCATATACAGTAACCACTCAAACTGAACAATGGGTTCATTTGTGTCAGCATGAATTTAATTTGTTTTCAGAATGTTTTGCATAGTAGATATACATTCAGAATCTGAAATGTCTTAAAAAAGAGCACATATCATGCTCATTTGATCTCATATTAGAAACATTTAAGCAATTAGTAACCATGTCTTAAGCAATTAGTAACCATGTGTGTTTTTTTATGGTTACACAGAAAATTGAATCCTCAGTTTCTGCAGCCAAGGCTGAGCCCGACCATGGTTAGTATTCTTATAATACTTTAAAGAAGCTGCTCAGCACAAATAACTGCTCTCATACCCATTTAGGAATATCGTACAATGTTCTTATCGGGTGTTAAACTTTATCATTATGTTCTATATCTTATTTGCAGTTGTTTTTACCATGTGCAATATCATGTGATGTTTTCTAAATGAACACTGAATCACTTCATTATTTGCGGTATCTTACGTGCAATAGTCTTCATGTGCAGTATCACTACTTATGTCAATATTACTTTTTATTACTTAATATTACTGTTTCTTATATATAGTATTTATAACCATCATTTTGAGCTTTTTTTTCCATATAGATTTCTATTTAGATCTTATTTTGACTTTATATTTTATATTGTTCTTGTCTGTGTGCCTCTGTGTGTCTTTGCAGTTATTACATAAGCAATTTCCTCCAGGATCAATAAATTGTTCTGATTTATTGTGCTCTAATTCTGTTTCAATTCTTCAATTCTTCAATTCTCCAGGTGAAGTAGACAGTGGCACTGCAGATAAGGCAGTCCATAAGGAGCACCATCCTGAGGCAGCATTTAGATCCCACTCCCCTCATTCTCAGCCTAAACATGGTGGCCCTTCACCTGCACCTGTACTCGTACAGGCAGGAGCCAAAGCGTCACTCTGCCCCCATCCCAGCAGCTCCAAAGCTGTCCAGAGCCCCCAGACCTCTGGACCACCAAGTCTAGAAAGGCTCCCGAGCCTGGAGCACCTCCCCAGCCATCAGATTCCTCCAAGCCCCTTGACCAGTCCTCCAAGCAGCAGCTGCTCCAGCATTTCAGCAGGTTTGATCAGAATTATTGACTCATTACCTCGCTCTTAGCTTAGATTCTGATGTGGAAATCACTTAGAACTCAAGTTTTCCTATGTAATGTTTATGGTAGTAACAGTGGAAAATCTGAAAAATACATATATTTTTGGGGACTGTTTTATCTAAAAAAGTACTGCTCTAGCGTTAATGTATTTTACCAAATATATTTTTGGCAAAAATCCCAAATTTTCAAAACTTTCAAAAATTTAAAACAATCATAAAACAAGATGCAATCTATTATAATAACCGTTTCACGTAATAGTATTTCTGTGAAGAAGCTTTTTAGAGGCATTATGCTCTGCAGAAACCACCATACAATTCACCAAACCACTCTGAATCTTTTACTCACCATTTAATTACACAGTACGTTTGAAAAAAAATTGTAATTCCCACTTTTCATATTATCACAGTAAGTTTGAAAAAAAATTAATTCCCCTTATCATATAACACCTTCCGTACAATTATATCACCTGGTTTCGGAAGTTATAATCTTGCTTTGCACTCATATTAAATGTCTTTTCCACCCTGTTCTCATATTTAACATGAGTCTCCCTGATCTTTCTTCTGTATATTCCCTGTGTCTGTGTTGTGCTTTCCTTGTAATTTTGTCCTATTTGTATCCCAGCTACACTACCCGGTGCAGTCACTAGGAGGAGTCTTGAGTCATGGTTAATTTCTAAAGATCTAACGGAGTTTCTACTTTTCAGTCCTGGTTCCTCTCACTTGTTCTTCTTCTGGAGGATCTGCTTTGGGACAAAATAGTTGAACTAAAAGTGTAAAGCACAGGTATATGTTGTGTATATTCTTTTGAGATTTGTATAAGCTTGAAACTACTTTTTTGCTGTTTTTTCAGGTGATTCCTCAGGCCACCCCAGCTTTAGCTCGTCCCCAAAGCTGTCAGCAATGGTACCACACCACAAGTGTGCATCATCTGAGGCAGTGGAGCTTTTACCTGTCAGTCACAGCACAGAAGACGGGGTGCCACCTCATATAAGTAATTCTGTTTAAGAACAGAGCTATGCGATCCATAAGGCAGCTAAAATAATGTTGAAAATACATGGCTAACAGTAGATAAAAATACATTTTGACTTTCTTGAATGTCAACAATGCTTTGTAGTTGAGCTGAGATCTTGTCAGACTCCTCTGTCTCAGTATCTGATCAGCAGCATGTCATATTTGATCTGAATACTAGCACAATGAGTCAAAAGCAAATTAAGAGCTAAAGCTCCCCCTTGTGGAGAATGGCCAGACTGCATAGCAGTACTTTATAATGGCCTGCAAACATCTTGTTTATCGCTCAAACTGAGAACTAATCACTGAGCTGATTCAATGAGAATGAAAGCTGTACTCAGTGTCAGCAGATACTTGAGAAAAAGGTGTTTGTATCAGAAGCAAAAAAGTATCACTGGTACATCCCTATCCATAATGTAATGTCACATCGTAACATGACAGAATAGTTACACCCATATTAGTATATTGATACATTTTATAATATTTTAGTTTAATATACTACTAAATTAGTAAATAAAATTCACACGTTTATTTTTTTGTCAGTGATTAACCAAGTAATAAATTTAGCTATTTTTTGTTCTCAGATGATGTTGTTGTTGTTGCAGGTGCTGATACGGTAACTCTGTTTATGTTTCAGTGCTGGACCCAGCAGCAGAGGACAGTGTGTTTGAGTCAGATTTAAGCATATACACATCACACACTCCAGAAACAGGAGAGGACTGCACCTCCCGTCACGCTTCTACCAGTCCTACTGAAGAGAAAGGTGATCGTCCCCTCCATCATGTCTTTATTTTAAGAGATCTGTTTTAATGTCTTATGCCTGTTTAGCATCCTCACTGATGGCCGTGGGCTGTGGTTTTAATGTACTATGTACTATTAGGGATAGAAAACTCAAGTAACCTGAGTGTACTTTGTTACTATATCAAATCTTTTTACTTGAGTATTATTGGAATTGAGTGCTTTTATTCATTTTACTTTTCCAAATACTATTTACTCTTTACATTGTCATTTAGACCTTCAAATTAGAATATATAAATCTCAAAGGTCGGTCAGTAGAGTCTGTGAATTTGTGAATTGTGAATTAGAACTGATTTTATTATTAAAACATCCAAAGCAATATCAATGTAAAATAAAGCTGTTCACCATGCACCACCCAACCAAACACCACCAAACCTTTTGTTTATTCAAAGTTCATTTTATTTATTTATTTTTTTACTAGTAAATTCTCGATTTTAATTGTTAAATATAGGTACTTTTTGATATTCTTTCCCCACCAGGACACCCAAACTTTCACTTAGGTATAATATCTCTTACACCGCTGCTTTTACATTTACTTTTAAGAGTTAAATGTGTTCTGGTGTTTATAATACTTTACATATATTTGGTATACACTCACTAACCACTTTCTTAGAAACACCTGAAATAAGGCTATATACAGCTCTGGAAAAAAATAAGAGACCACTGCAATTTGTTGCCAGTGTAATTAACAATGCCAGTGTCTATGAAATTCCTACTCAAGCACCTCATTCCACTTTAGGTGCTGATTACTGATCACCTGAATCAAATCTTATTTAATAAGGAAAAGTATAAAAACACTGCTGTAATCAACAATCCCCTCTTGCAATGTGACCAGTCTCTGACCAATGAACTGCTGTGGAGCAGATGTTATTTGTGTGTGGTGGACCATTCTCTGTACAGCCATGACACAGACATGGTAGTGGTCACGGTAGTGTGTGGGGTGCTGTTATCATTGTATCATTGGTGTTGGGGTTTTTACACACTGTTAGGTCTAGATTGGCCCACCACCCAAAAATATCTAGTGAGAAACTGATCACTGATCACTGATAAATAACATTATTTATTTTATTTGAGCAACAAAAAATAAACCACAGTCTCTACTGGACACCGGCAAGGTGGAGCTACAAGAGAAGGGTTTCTAATAACGTTGCTAGTCAGTGAATTATTCGACTGAACCTGAACTGGTACTTGTGTGTGTATTTTGCAGTTGGCCTGATGACTCCCCCAGCTCCAAGCCTCAGCACCACAGACTCCAACACACAGCACCTGTCTCATGACCAACTCACTGACCCAGCTCTCCTCCACACTGAGGAACACAAACAGGACAAAACAGCAGAATAAACACAAACCAACCAGGACAGAACTGTGGCAGTGCTGTGAAATAACCATCAGACCAACCAGGGAAAGGGTTCAGATTAAACATCAAGTGACCTTCAAATTTACTACCAAAGATGCTGCCAGGGGTGTGGTGGGTGGCTGTTTGCTGTAGATGTACTGATACCCAGGCTTACATTGTGAACTCTCCTCCAGCAGAAACGCAGACATGAAAAATAACTCAGCCGTCACCTGCCTGTGCTTATTCATAACGGTCATATGAGTGATACCATGTGACTGTAATGGGACTATATGACAGTCAAATCATACCCCGCCAGCTCATTTGCCTGCTCCATTTCTCTCTCTCGCTTTCACTGTTTCATTTTCTTCACTCTCATTTGTTCTTTCTCACACAGTGTGTGTGTGTGAGTGTGTGTGTGTGTGTTGTAGAAGGTAGAGAAATACTCTTACTCTCATCTACTTTACACACTGCTACTGTATGGCTTTGGTCCAAGAAGCCATAATATTAGTACCAATACAGATAATCATCCAGATATTCTCTGTAGTTCAGTAGTTTGTACTTAATTGCCATATTAACGTTTGTTTTTCTCTCGGATTTCAACAATTCCCACTCAATAGCTAGGTCTCCTTTTATCACACAATGCTGCCAGCACTGGGATGGCGAAGGCTAGCATGTGCTCCCTTTAAATCATATCAAGCACCATCACATGATTTAAAATTGCCACTAAAATAACATAATTGGACAGCTCATCACGCTTGGAGGAGAACACTAACCGCCTATTCTGTTGGGCCAGCTAAATAGTCGCCTGCACTGGCTGGCATCATACTTGATTGATGGGGGAGGAGAACAAACTAAGCAAATTAGTCCACCTAGAAACAAATTAAGCAAATTGTGCTTTCTTGGACTTCAGGCCACAGATGGCTTTGGCATTAGTGGGGGTCAAACTTATCGTCTCTCGTCAATGGGGCCAACACTTGCACCACTCAGGATCCTGATTTTTGTATATATCATACAATGTGAATTTACATATTATAAACTACTGGCATATAGATATTTTTTAATGTTTTAATCGATACATTGAAATCAGTTTCATAGTTAGTCTTAGTTCATAATTAGTTCACTGATGTGCCACAAGTGACCCATTAACAGAAGGTCAGGTTCACTATCATAACAGATCCTCTGAAATTTTACTGGAAAATAAAAAAATATTTTTGTGTTAATGTGACAATGGTTTATTAGAAATTTTGGATCTATTCTGTTGGTCCATTCATTATTAAATGTTCGCACAGAGTAAAGGCACCAGTGGTAAAAAGATGTTAAGTGAGAATATAACAGTTTTTTAGTAATCTACAAATGACATGTTTTTTTTTGGTTTTTTATGGAAGAGAACAGGGATACCTGTACACTTTACATTGTTGCCATGCTTCTTGATACATGGCTTTCCAGCACGTTTTGGTGATTTCCCTGCTCAGAAACACCTGGCTCACCACACCAGTTAATTGTCAGGTTTAGTGAATGTATTTGAGGAGAACTACCATTAAGCTGTGCTGGACACCAGTCCTCCAGGACCAGACTTGCCCACCCCTGGTTTAAACCATGGTTGTTTATTTTCATTCATCACTAACCCTGTTAGCAATGTCTGGTCAAACGCTTAGCCACAGTTGTGTCAAACATTCATTTAACACACTTTATTGGGTTGGTACAACAGAAATTAGGAACCAAAGTGTGTTCAATGGCTGTGCTGTATTGCTTTGGCTCATTTCAACTAATTAGCTGCCAGTCTAATTGGACAGAACACCTAACTGGTAGCTGTTGAAGATCAAAGGTGAATCTCAACACTCAAGCTAACTGAAATGACATCATCTAAAAAGACACAGAGTTAGTTTATCTCAAACTAGAACGTTTAGTTTTGGACTTATTTCATCAAACCCCTCACTACTAAACAGTCTTAATGCCACTTAGGTGTTATACGTTTACCTTCACGCTTCTACCAGTTGTTTGGTTGTTTATTGATTGTTTATTTGATTGATTCAGAGAGATATGTATTAAAGCTTCATATTAATATTTTAATCATTATGGTGAGGGGTGGCTTTTTTTAATGAAATAAGTATGTTGTATAAGGACTATATAGAGATTCCCAAGTTGATACAAAAAGTATGTATATATTTTGAACATATTTATACTGACTTGTTTTTTTCCAGTATTCAACTATTTGTAAATTTGTAGCATTTTTCTGAAAATATATATTTTTCCTGTGAACAGTGCAGTGTACCTCTTTAACAGAGACTGTTCATGTAGTTGGACTGCTGGTGTGGTGTATAGACTTCACTCTGCAATCTAGAAAAGAACTTGATCTTACAAAACCAAATGTACCTACGTTTACTGTATTTCTTTGACAAAAAATACCTTTTATAACAAATTAACAAATGAATAGGGATGTGCTTAACACTTCAGTGTCCTTGTCATTAATTAAACAATTATATGCAATTCTAAGTAATAATACAAGATGTGAGTGTGTGCACTTAAACTATCGCAGTACATCCAACAATAAGGGCAGCATGGAGATTCTTTTACACAGTGATAGAGACAATTGCATTTTATTATGATCATGTGGACACACTATTCTGGGGATCAATCTGGTCTTTGCTGCACTTTTGATTTAGATTACACTTTTATTTTCTTGTAAGTAAACGGTATTTAAAACCAATGGTTTACTATTACATTTAATGAATAAATCATTTACACAAAAGACTACATCACTTGGTCTTCATCCAGCACAAACCATTTAACAGTTACTAGAAGCCAATCAATAAAAAAAAATCCTCTCTGATGTCAGTTGGTAGGATGTATGCGCAGTAACAGCATTTCATATATATTATACATTGACTGTCCCATCATTTTCTGTTTCAATACCAGAAAATTATTAAAAACAGCAAATAATGTAGATGATGTTTTCTTTATATCAAACAGAACTGTGCTCACAACTTACAGTGGGACAAAAAAGTATTTTGTCAGCCACCAATTGTGCAAGTTCTCCCACTTAGAAAGATGAAAAAGGCCTGTAATTTTCATCATAGGTAAACCTCAACTATGACAGACATTGTCTGATTGTCTGATTTTTAAAGAAAATCACATTGTCTGATTTTTAAAGAATTAATTTGCAAATTATGGTGGAAAATAAGTATTTGGTCATCTACAAACAAGCAAGATTTCTGGCTCTCACAGACCAGTAACTTCTTCTGTAAGAGGCTCCTCTGTCCTCCAGTCGTTACCTGTATTAATGGCACCTGTTTGAACTCGTTATCAGTATAAAAGACACCTGTCCACAACCTCAAACAGTCA
>JBBJLS010070624.1:0-11757 GCA_037577275.1 Bryconaethiops microstoma
ACACGCGCGCGCGCACACACACACACACACACACACACACACACACACACACACACACACACACACACACACACACAAGCCTCAGGAAGACAAATGGTTCGGAGCCAATGACGGAGTGGCTGGCCCACAAATCACCTGTGCTGGCCAGTCCAAGCAGCCCCCCCGCCGGCCCCTTCCATTAGTCATCAGCACGCAGGGAGCAGACCCGCCGCTGTAATTAGACAAGGACAAATGTGCGGCCGTGGACACCGGTGGCTCCGGCCGCTAAATAAGGGCCCCGTTACCGTCCCGGCCAGTGGGCGGAGGGGCAGAGGGGGAGAGGGAGGGTGAGGGATCCTCCAGACCACAGTGGGACCCACTCGTTTGTTATTCAGTGACCCGAACACCAACGAAAGCCAGAGGCAACACCCTGAGAGTCCGGGCCAGAACTGAACCCTCAAACACTATCCAGAATACAGGGCTGGACAAGAGTCTAGAAACAACAAAAGTTTGGGGACGCATGGGTTTGTGATGTGTTTGTGTGTGTCTGTGTGTGTGTGTTTGTGTGTGTGTGTGTGTGTGTGTGTGTAACAGAAAAAGCAAAGCTGGCTCCAATTGGCTCAAATTCTCTACAGGACAAGGACAAAAACACCAAACTGCCACCAAATCAACCCATCAAAAGCTTTGGAACAGTCTGAAAAATGTTAATGTTCAGTTTTAAAATAACCCAGAACCACCAAGTTGTGGGTCATGTGATGGGTCGTGTGTGTGTGTGTGTGTATGTGTGTGTGTCTGTGCTCGATAGAAAAAACTTAATTGACTCCAATGGGCTAAAAATGTCCACAGACCCGAAATGGAAACATCAAACTGCCACCAAATCAGCCGATCAAAAGTTTGGGGACAGCCAGTAATTTGTCATTTTTGTTTAAAATTTTCACTTTTTTGTTTGTTTATTCATTCGTTTATTTTTTCAAATAATGGCTGACCAAGGGTATGGAACCACCAACAATTTGAAAAAACATAAGTTTGTGATGGGCCATGTGAGTGTGTGTGTTCAGTAGAAGCAAAACTGGCACTGATGGGTTCAAATTCTGTGCTGGACCGGAACACAAAGACTAAACTGTCACCAGATCATCCTATCAAAGTTTTTCAAATTTAAGTTTTGTTGTTTTGTTTGTTTTAAACAAAGTTTAAATGGGAAATCAGTGCATTTTCCTTCCACAAACATTTCTCTGAGTGGATCATGTTATCTGGGAGGGTCTCTACCTTTGTGAGGACATAATATGAATGGTTAATACTGTTTGGCTCTGCCGACTGGTGCACTGTGATGCAATCAAGCATTAGAAGGTTTTAGAGGTGTGCAAAAGTCGGTTCACTTTTAAAGAGAAATAATTAAACCTTTTAAATGATATATGCAAATGTTTTGGAACCCTCAACACACTTCTGCACATTTTAACACATAGTTACTGTTTATTTGCTGAATTTAATGGAAGTGATGAAATTAATTAAAAAAAAATATGGCCTATGCAAAAGTCATACTGGATTGTCATTTTTGCACATATAACACATCAGCACTCAGCTTACACACATAAGAGCATCTTCCTTGGTATGAAGAGAAGCTGTTTTAATAATAGGGGTTCTTGATAAAAGCACACAATAAAACTCTTTTGCCTGAAAGGAACTTTAAATGGAGGTCTGAGTTGTAGAATCACACCAAGGGGGGAAAACAGGGACCAGTGAGGAGCTGGATGTGTTTGCAGACTTTGCCAACCAAGCAGGAGCTCAACTCATATAACGAATTAGAGAAGATCAAGAGCAGCTGAGTAAAGAGGTGGAGTTAGCTTCAACTCGACTGGGATGAAGACCTGCAGCCACACCAGAACTTTACGGAGAAGACTGGTGGAGCCTGAGTTAGTTTGATCTGTTTGGCAGTTTTTTGCCTTTGTATACACACACACACACACACACGCACACATATATATGTATATATATATATATATATATATATATAATGTATGTATACATATAGAAGACTCTTAATATTTGAAAAAAAAACATTTGTTAAATGTGTGCCCTGATCTGATTTGTATTTTCATTTAATTATGGCATTTTTACTATTAATTGCAGTTTCTATTTATTTGCTGAGTTTAAAGGGTGAAAGTATAAAACACATAATGAGCTATATGTTTGACATAAGTCACATTTATGTATATCTATATAAAATATACTCAATGAGCAGTATTTGTGCTTTAAAATGTATCTGTGCACTTATTTACACTTCAAAAATCAACGTGCCATTTGACTGGGGGGTGAAAAAATATTGCACATAGCTGTATTTATGTCTGATCTGGGACAAAAGATAACAATGGGCCAACGGTGGTTCTTATACACCTCTGATTACATTGCTTATTGATGGCGAGGACCCCCGGCGAACAACGTGGTAGATAAAATGAAGAAAATACAAAAAAGTCCCATACAAAGTCTGTGAAAGTCACTCTTTTTGAAGCCTCTTGCGGTGTAAACATTCCCCCAGGCATACGTCATCCACCAATCCCTCCCTGTGCCCTAAGTTTAAGCAAAAATAAATAAATAATAGCAACGAACAAGTGAATTAAATTGGAGCAATAAGAGGTTTCAGAGTACATTAGGGGAAACATTAGAAGGGGGGAATTAGCAGAAACGGCAGGCCTGAGCGAATCAAATTACACACGCGGCGAGAGCGCCAGGCCAAACAGAAACTGCTGTTCGACGGAAAGGGCCGGGCCTGTATTCACAGAGGAGCAGTGTGTAAAGATTGTTTTGGGTGACCCTCATGGGCGTCCGTAGCCGAGGGACCGTACGGCGGCAATACGGTGGAGCGAGCACTATTGATTTCCACCTAATTTCCTAATTATTTTCGTATCGGATTTCGGATTTCTAAATCGTCATCAGGACACATTAAAAGAAACCTGAGACCCAAGCAGGATTTTTTCTGCCGCACTAAACATATTTTTTTGTGTTAAAGTTAAAAGAAAAAAAAGCTGTGAAATGAAGCTGTATATTCAATTTCGCTCCCCAGCTGCTGGGCTGACCTTTTTTTTCTTTTTCTTTTTCTTTTTTTTTTAAATGCAGAAACTCCTTCGAAAGCACACACTGCGACAAACCATCGTGCGAAAGGAAAGAAAGAGAGAGAAAAATGAAGATGTTGTGCTGACTGGTTCACCAATGCATATGTTTAGCATCGCATATTTTCTGCATGATGTGCCGCACAATCTGCATGATTTGGCAGTGGGGAAGGTGAGGGGGGGTGGCGGGATTAGGAGTTTAGTTTGGGGGGGCCTGAGATGGAGGCCCCCTCCAGAGGTCTGCAGTAACGAGTTTCACAAACTGAAGCTCAGTTTTTAATTATTTTCACGTTGATGCCTTTTCTTGATTGGGACAGAAAAGTTAATTAGTGTATTTTTCAAAATAAAAGTTTCCTGACCACACAGCTCTGGATTTATGGATACAGTTCTTTGATACACAACCTTTCGATTATGTGGCAGTTCGTTAAAACTCATACATCTCATCCACAAGCATATCTCTTTAAACAGCCAGACACTGAAAAGTTCTTTAGAGCAGGAGTTGCCATGCCGACTACACACCTACAAACATGCCAAGACCTTAGAGAGATGTGTCATAAGCTGATATATTTATATCATATTTTGTGCTTCAGAACCTTTAAATTTAATAACAACAACAACAAAAATAATAATAATAATAATAATTATTATTATTATTATTATTATTATTATTATTATTATTATTATTATTATTATTATATGGTACTGCTCCAAAGAGCCAGTGAAATCATGACTTGTCCGTTGACCCTTCCAGGCCCATTCATTTTAAGTGTGTATTTCTGCATTGACTCAGTACTCAAATGTGTTCACTCATGGCTAGACCTAAGACTTGTCCATTTTGTCTCAGAACTCAACTTGGGACTTGCTAGTATTGACTCAGGACTTGTCCTGAGCCTGGTCTGTACAAACTCAGAAGTCAAATTTAGACTTGCCTATATTAAATAAGGAATAAAGAATAACTTGAGATGTCACTGTACTGATATAGGATTCAAATTGAGAGATGCCTACATTGACTCAGGACTAGGCAAGAGACTTGCCTGTACTGACTTAGGATTCAAATTAAGACTTGCTTGTAATGAATCAGGACTTGAACCGAGGCTTCCCTGTATTGACTCAGAACTCGACTTAAGACTGGCCTGTACTGACTCAGGACTCAACTTAAGACTTGCTTGTATTGGCTCAGGACTTCAGTTCAGACTTTTCAGTACTAGCTCAAGACTCAACGTGAGACATATACTGACTATGACTCAACCTGAAACTTGCCTGAACTGATGTGGGACTCAACTAAAGACTGATAAAGGACTGGTCTTGAGCATTGTCTGTATTGAATAAGGATGTGATTTGAGACTTAGCTATATTGACTCAGACCTAAGACTTGACTATACTGACTTGACTATATTGAACCAAGTCTAGGTTTGAGACTTGTCTGTACTGACTGAGGACTCGACTTGAGACTTGCCAGTACTGACACACAATTTGACTTGACTCAAGAGTCTACTTAAGACTTGCTTGTACTGAATCAAGACTAGAACTGAGGCTTGCCTGTTTTGATTAAGGAATCGGCTTGTGACTTTGCCTTGTGAATCTGCTTGTACTGACTCAGGACTTATGTGTCAAGATTTGAGACTTATCTGTTACTCACAGCTCCTCTGTTGATGCCTAGAGTGTTTTGGTGTTATTCTCACTTATATGGACACGGATCAGGCAAAAAACTGTTGGGAAACTGAAGGTGTTACGTGATGTTGCAACTGGAATTTAGTCACCATTTAGCACACACCCTTCCACAGAACCCCTCCAAGCCACTTCCTCTTATACAGGAAACAACAGGCCATGTGTTCCTCAACACGCTGACTGACCAGATCAGTCCTCAGGTTGCGGTTTCCAACAAAAATGGCGTTGGTATGAGACAGAAAGTGTTGTTTTTGTGAGGAGTGTGAGAAAAACAGAAAGAGATGGAATGTGGGGTTGAGCAAGCAGAGCTGGCAAAAGACTCAGAGTTTAATACAATTAAACTATGATGGTCTGTATGTGGGACCACACTACAAGTTATACACTTCATAGTAGTGACAGAATAATCCAGCAGCTACTTAATAAGATTAGCCTTAAGCCTTAATAGCTAATAACTGCCTTAAGATTAATACATGAATATTCTAAAACAGTCTGACTGCCTGACCCATGACATTATAAACAATATAACATCAACAAAATTCTGTATTAATGTGTTATTAAAAACATTTTGTGATCATGGAATAATTTCTTATCATTATGTTGCTTAGCAACCATACACTACTGTCTTTGACAAAAAAGTTTTTTTTATATAATCCCTTCCATTCACTGGGCACTTTTTAGAAACAACCACCTTGTGCTTACCTGCAATAGCCACTATTGTAAACACCTACCCTATGCTTCCACTCACTGGCCACCTTATTGGAATCAGGTACCCTGTACTTACGTGCACCAGCCACTTTACTCGAAACTACATACCTACACTTACCACTTCATTGGAAATGCCTGCCTTATGCTTCCAGTGAGTGCCCATGCTGACCCCGTTCACCACCAAAAGTGCCTAGAATGGGCACATGAACATCAGAACTGGACCATGGATGAATGAAAGAAGGTGGCCTGGTCTGACAGATCCCATTTTCCTCCACATCATGTGAACAGCCAGGTGTGTGTGTCGATTACCTGGGTAAAAGATGACACCAGGATGCATTATGTGAAGAAAGTGAAGTGGTAGAGGCAGTGTGATGCTCTGGATGATGTTCTGCTGGGAAACCTTGAGTCCTGCATTCACGTGGATGTGACTTTGACATTGACCTTCTACCTAAACATCATTGCATACCAAGTTCAACCTTTAATAAGCCTCAAATTTGAAGGTTTAGTGGCTGACAGGCAGGAAACAACAGAGCACATCACCAAAAGACACCTGCTGTCATTCTGAGAACAGAGGCAGGATGCTGCCTTTACAGGACAGACAGGCATCTGGGGAAAAGTCTACTGGGAAACCAGCTGTGTTTCAGACAGAGGATTTGAGAAATGAAAGTAACAAAGCACTGAACACAAAAGGAATTCCTTCAGTATTTACAGAATGACAATAGAAAGTCAGGGTGACAGAAAAGAACACACTCCCTCCCTTGCACCACATGCACTACTATGCCAGTATTACTACTGTGCTGTGAAAAGTCCACCAATCAAATAAAATCAATGTCAATAGAAGTCATGTGGTCAGAAACTAACCTAAGATAAATGGTGTGGGGATGAGGTGTTCATGAATTATGCAGCAACAGGTGGGCTGCCGTCTGTAACTGTATACCTGTATAGTGTCACGATTCCGGTCTGCGACCACTGGGCGTTTTCCTCAGATGTGGCGTGGTGCATTAATCATCGATTTCTCATCTACCAAGTCAGTTTTTCAGTTCTCTCTGTTGGTTTTCTGTTTTTGTATTGTCTGGCCCCCGTGCCTTAGTTCTTTATTAATATACCTTGTTTAATAAACTCACATTATGGAAGTCTGCGCCTGTGCCTCCTTCTCCTCTCCACTGCTCGGTCAAGACCGTTGCGTGACAATCTCAAAGTATTGCTGATGTTTTTTCCTGTGGAAATGACATACAAATTCAAATCAAGCAAGGTACAGGGACAGAGGGGGGAGGAGAGAAAGAGTGAAAGGAGAGTAGTGCTCCCAGGAATATTCTTCTCCTTACAGCCAGTGCACAATTCTGAGTGCACAGCTGGCCCTAAGAGGCACTTGGCACGCAAGCTTAGCCACGGTCCTACAACCCACTGTCCCCCCAACAGAAGTGCATAGCGATCAAAACATCATTAAACATATGTAAGATGTGACACAAGCACACCCACATTCTTCAAAAGTGCAGTCACACTCCCAGAGGCTGTCTGTCCTTCTTCCACACTAACCTTCTTTTCCTTTAGCCACCCGGCATAATTGACCTAGTTTTTCCACTGTAAGCTGTTGCTAATATGGCTGTAAAAGTGCATTAGCACTCACTCTCATTCATTTTTTGTAACCGCTTAATCCTCACTAGGGTCGCGGAGCCTATCCTAGGGTCTACGGACGTGAGGCAGGGACTCACCCTGGGCAGGTGTATTAACTCATCAGTCTGAAGCTAATGATTCAAATTATGCCACAGTTTGGTTTTACTGAAATTATGCTCACCCCCATCCATCCATTTTTGTTTCCATTTTTGTTTTTCTTTTTTGTTTTAATGATTTAAGTTCAGGAACTCTTTCATCAGTTTGAGGAAATTTAGTGGAGCAAAATGAGACTGACCTAAGAAATCTAAGAAAAAGTCCAAGCACATGGCTAAAAATGTTCATATTAGTGGTACGGAGCTGTAGTGGGACTGCCTGGAAGAAGATGTATGTTTTTGGAAACTTTTGATTGGATTTGATCACGGTGGGACACTTAGTCTCTAAAGTCACCTCCATGCTAAATAAGTATTTGGATTGTGTGCCAGAAGAAAGACTTTTCTGTCATCTGCCTACAAACTTACACACCTGGAGTTCGCTGTAGGTGCCACAAGAATTGGAACTGGAACCAGGTTCTATGTTCAGGTGAGACAAAAATTGGTAGGTTTGATATGAACAAACCACAGAAAGCAGAATAGCTTTTGGTCAGTTAGCCTAAGACCTTATTTTAACTGGTAGCTCGGGCACAAATAACATCAAACCCAATGCAATCTTTGACATGTTGTCTTAGATATAATTTTTTTGTAATTTTGTTTTTACTGCAGCTTGTCTCATGATAGCGTTGCTTTTAGACATTTTATCACAAGTTTGCCACTTTTTAATAAACTCATTTGAATGTCTTTTAGTGATAAACCTCAGAATCCCGAAGGCAGAAGGCAGACTAAGCCTCTGCCTGATGAATCTTACTTGTCTGTGTGCCAGCAAAACACAATAAAGGGCAGGATAGATCGCAGAACCATCTGGTGGATATTTACCTGCAGGGGAAGATGAAGGAGGAAGGAAAGAGTATTAGTTCATTATAATCAGCTTATTTACCAGAGAACTGCTTTTGGATTACCTGCCCTGCAGACTCACCTCAGGGGACAACATTTTGGTGGGGGACGATGGCATTTAGGGACGATGGAGAAAATTAGGGAGTTACATGAATAAAAGTAATGGACAAAGTAAGCTCTCTAAAACCAGACATTTGCCATTTAAACAAAGTAACAAAATACACAATTCCAACCCCCACCTCAATATGCATTTGATCATCCAAGAAATGTTTGGTGTCCAAAATGTACTTATTTAATTTAGCAAAAGAGCCACACTTTATCTCCAAGAGTTTTCAGACATCCCTTCTAATGAGTGAACTTCTTCTTTAGGGTGCTCCATTACTGATACAGTCATTCTATCACACACACAGCTTGTGTATGGGGTAAAATGAATCACCACAAGAAGGGGAAGCTATGGAGCAGCCACACAGGTCACCATGAGCAATGTCAAGTATCGCTTAGAAGGGTAAGAATCCGCCAGGCGTTGCATCCTCTGGACTGATTATCCAGCATTATCCAGTAATTCAGGATGATTTGGAAAGGCATTTGTGATCCAGAACTAATAATTCAACATCAGTACCAGACCTCACTAATGGTGCTGCAGTCATTCATGCCTTTGAATGTGAAACTGTTGGGTTCAGCATTGAAGTGTTTCTGGGGAAAAACACACATATTTTTAGGCTAAGAGAAAAGACAAGGCAACAAATTTTTAGATCCTTGCTAAAATTAACAGTGCCTTCTTGTCTAATGAACAGTGAAATGTAGCTTTAAAACAATATAAGCCTACAGCAGTATAACAACAAGTAAACTGATCATTCAATTATGACACGAATGACTGGTTGTTTATTTGCCTGCCCACATCACCGCCTGCATGATGGGAGATATCAGGTGTGTTTGGCCAGAACTCCCATAAGATCAGTCACCACTCATCAGCCATGACTGCTCTGAAGTTTCAGATTTGATTATTATTGATGATTTCTTCCACAAACCTGCGTCTGGGGTGCTGAAACCTGGGGTGGTGTGTGTGTGTGTGTGTGTGTGTGGCTATAAGCTTTGGCTGTGATTCTTTACACATGTGTAATCTAAACCAAACCCCACCCCTCTGTGGAAGAGTTCGTGGAGTGATTGTGTTGGAGGTAGAAGCAGGTGGTAGATGGTAAGGCTAAGATGCTGGCAATTCATTATACACTTTTGTGTTACAGCTATAATTTATGGTCAACTCCATCTTTTTGTGAAAAAGAAACCAGAAATGTATAATAATAATAATAATAATAATAATAATAATAATAATAATAAAAAAAGAAATTTAAAATCCCTTAAAATATATGCTTCTAGAAAGCTACCCCACTTCTCTTCACAGTTCACTTTATGCAAATGCAACGCAAGTCTTCTGTCTCTATTAAGTTTATAAATGTTATTATCAATTAAGCTAAACCTGCTACATTATTTGAACAGAAAGCAAAGCAATGCACTTTCCCTCTTCCTCTAAATCTCTACATGAACTATTACCTCGTCATATCATTGACAGGCATTTGAAAGTTATCTGTAAAATACAAAACAATGTCTTTCAGATTGACATTGACTATATGGACAAAAAGTATTGGGACGCCTGACCATTACACAAACTTGACATTGCAATCAAATACATAGACTTTAATATGGACATGGTCCATATCTTTGCAGCTATAACAGGTCCCACTCTTCTTGGAAGGATTTCCAGAAGATTTAGGAGTTTCTGTGGGAATTTGTAACCACCTGAATTCAATGCGTGTCCCAAAACCTCTGTCCATGTAGTGTACTATACAAAATAGAAAAAAAACAACAATGTTTTGTACCTGGTTTTTATCTTATAAAGGACTTCAGTTATGGTTAGAAGGTTTTACAGATTATTCTTCTTATGCAGAGCAAAGTTTTTTCCTGTCACCCACCAATCCCAGGTTCATATTTGTGTTCACCGTTTCATTTCGTTGTGTGTTGCTGCCTTCCCATTGAAATCCAAACCATGTAGCCCCTGGTGAACAGTTATTGTGCTGATGTTGCTTCTGGAAGTGGTTTGGATCACCGTAGTGACTGCTGCAACTGATGAGAGGTGATTTTTTTGTGCACTTCACACTTCAGGACATCATTGTGCAATTCTGTAAGCTTGTGTGGCCTACCATGGTAAAAGTATTCAGTGTTTGCAGTGATTTTATGCACATGTTTACAATGAGTGTGGCTAAAATAACCACGGCCACTAATTAAAAGGGGTGTCCACATACTTTTGAGCCTGTGTATTTTGACCCACATACTTTTGACCAAACTTAGCTGGCAGTAACTTGGTTAAAAGCAGATGTTGATTTGAGTCTGGCTTCGCAGGTATGAAGAACAGATATGGACTTCTCACAGGACTTCTTTGGCTTGCTGGTCTAGAGGTATGATTCTTGCTCAGGGTGCAAGATGTCCTGGGTTCAAATCCCCGACAAGCCTTAGCTTTATCAAGCAAATCAAATTGTGAAGGGTTCAGTGTGTTTCCTTTCCTGTTATAATTGGGGCCTGGTGTTATAATTGGGGCCCCTGTAATCAGAAGGTTGTGGCAGCCCCCCGCTTCACTTGGTGAATGGGTTAAATACCGAGAAAGAATTTCAGATTGTTCACACTGTGCGCTGTGGTGTGTTCGTGCTTGAATATAAGGGGCCACTTTACTTTACTTTAGCGCTCATGTGTATTGCTCTGGATAAGAGTGTCTGCCGTAAATGTAAATGTAATGTTCTTTTACATTTCAGCAACATTGAACTTTCACAGTTTTCACACAAGCAGAAACTGTAAATGTGAATAAATACATATCAGTGTAAACATGAATGTCCTACTGTTTCTTTTATAACTGCTGGGATCTATAAATATACATCCATTGGATTAATTGGCTCTGTTCTAAATTCAACTACATCAGTTCACTTCCATCACCTGCTGGCAATGATTCACCTTATAATAGACATTATCAGGACGGAAAGGTCATTTCGAAGGAAGTTTTGCTGTAAGCATTTCATCAGCAATCACAGAACAGCTCAAGACATCAATACAATTAACAGTCACTGTGCAGGAGGGCCTGCAATTAAAACTAGTGGAGCGCCTGATATTGTTTAGTGATAAATTTGCATTTTAAAGCTGCATTTTATTACCCACTGCTCACAGCATGTGCAGTACTGCTTGTCCCCAGAATATGTCCTGTAATAAAAAGGTGAAATAATAAAAAGTGAAAGAAAAAGAATAAAATGTGAAGGCTAATTTAAAGGAACATTGCAGCATTTTTAACCTAATCTCTCTTTGTTGCCTATTGTTACCATATTTATTCATTCACTCCTTTTCTGTTACTGCTTCTTCCTTACTAGGGTCCTGGGTACCCAGAGCTTATGCCAGGGTCTATGGGCGCAAGGCAGGGACTCACCTTAGGTGGGGTGCCAGCCCACTTTAAGGTGCACACACACACACCATTTACTCACACACTCACACCTACGGTCAATTTAGAATCCCTTATTCACCTGACAAGCATGTCTTTGGACTGTGGGAGAAACTGGATACCCTGGAGGAAACCCACGCCACTACAAGGAAAACATGCAAACTCCACACACACACACACACACACACACACACACACACACACACACACACACACACACACACACACA
>JBBJLS010070626.1:0-11754 GCA_037577275.1 Bryconaethiops microstoma
ATATATATATTTGAGAAGTACCTACAGACATGCATTGTTATTCTAATTATTTTGGGGTTAAAAATGTTCTTGGACTGCTACAGAACATCATTATGGTACTAATGCAGTACGGAAACTACATTAACAGACAGCAATAAACAAAAGTCTTCACCAAATATTTAAATTAGACTATGCTGTGGTATCATTAACTGAGAAACAAATTTGTTAATGCTGCTGTAATGTGGTCTTGATGCTTTATTTTTCTTCCTCTCATCTTTTGTAAATAACTCAAGGCATTTTACAGTTCTGAAGCCTAAGAATGCATTTTTGTGAAAAAATGGAAAACCTTAATGTTTTAGCTCACTTCTCACACATCAGTTCTTTTCAATAGCTTCTTTTCAACAGAGGCAGTACTGTTGGCCATGGCCCAGTCACCCTGGCAAAAACTGTCAGCCTTTTATGAGCATTTAAATGACATGGACGCATCTGGCCCTCTGTCATTCACATTAAATATCCATTTGCTCTCGCAAAAAAAGGCCTGAGCAAATTGCAGTAGAGAGGCTGGTGCCATTCACATACATTGTGCGTCACATTTATATTCCAGCATTCAAGCCACAGTACAACAGCGCACACACCTCCAAGGTCTTTCAGTGACATTTTCAGGAATCTGCTCTTTGTTCAATAGCACAGATGACATAGTTCAGAGAATAATTTTAATGGTTTGTGGCAACAGCCCAAAAAATCATCAACGTTAGTGAAGCCTCAGGATTTAAAGCAAACAGAGCACAGGGGATATTTTTACATAAGCAACGGTCTTGGGCACTCGTTTGCAATTATGTGAAACTCACTATACCCACTTTGTGCATTAATGGTCTGTAGGTTACACTTATGCCCTATTTTACAACAGTTCTGATTTTATTAGGCCCATAAAACATTATTTATTCTTCTCCTCTTCCAGATGACTTTGAATGAATTGTTACAGTTCTTTAACCAATAGGTGCAACAAACTACAACTGAAAGAAATAAGTCTCATAAATCAAACTAAGCTTCTCCAAGATCAAGGTCTCATAGCCTGACTTGCACCTCTCCACTCTTACGTAGAGAAAGTTGTTTGAATCATTACCTGGTTATGCATTTATATAAGACTATTTTTCCTGCTATCAAAATCAATTACTTGTACTATCATTACTAGTTTTTTTTATTTTAGTAATATTCTGTGTGAGCCACATTAGAGTTTGATTGGGTCTCATTATTTGGCATAAATGAATTACTCAGAGGAGCATCTGGGAGAGGAGAGGCCCCTAATGTCTTAAGAACTTCAAAAGGATGGGAATACCTTCTGGCTTTTTATAGGCAACTTTGATGTCTTTCCATCCCATCAATGGTGTGCTCATCCCTTTCATGTTGATTGGTTTTAGATACACCGAGCTTGTCATTAATGAAATCACGAGTGCATTAAATCCTTTTGAAAACAGGATGTCTTGGATCATTGAATGTCATAGCCTGGCTTGAATAAGGCCTTGGAAAGATGATAATTTTGGTAGTATTGAGAAGACCAAACTTGAGAGAATAGAAACAATGCTTCTTTCAGGCTTAGCTAACCTTTTTTTGTTTTTTGAAGTGGTCCACATAAACATGGTTAAAAACATTGTGGATCGCACTTTTTTAGATGTGGTGTTCTTATAATAGAGAGAATGAGGCATTTATTAGCATGAATGAGAGGTTTCAGATTGTACTGCTAGGAAAACTGCTTTGAAGAGTGTACTGAAGAGTTCTCTAATCCCAATGCAAATTATTTCTGTCCGGTGAATGAAAATATATGAGAGGATACCTTTATCAACTACGATGAAATAATGGAGCAACAAAGCATGAGTGATTCAAAAACATGGTCTGGCGTGTTGCATTTGAATCAGCATTATTACATCCCAAGATTAAGCACTGAAACATTGTGCTCTTGACCTACAGAATACTCCTTTCAGACAGAACTGTAATATGTCTAGTCTGATAGTTCAAATCTTCCATTATTGTGGTAATCCATGACTGTCCCTCCACAATAAGACTTATGAGCTTGAAGGGAGTAAGAAATACATATATAGAAATATTAAATAAATGTGCATATCAAAGGCTTGATAATTGTAGCATATAGTTGTGGGCCACTCAAAGGAGTATTAATATACAGTGGAGAAACACTTAATAACAGGCTGCATGCTGCTAAATGTCTCACCATGCTATTTTCGTAAAATGTGGAACACGTCTTCAAAACCTTTTGTTCCATCATCAACCTTGTAATTATTATTCTATGTTTAAAGGATACATGGGTTATTCTTTGGAAAGGATTTCAGCTCCTCTTGTCTTGTGTTTCAAGGAATAAATTTATACACTTTTCCTAGTCATAGAATGGTTTTTAAAGAACCATTTTTGTAAATGAAAAAAAAAACCTTTTTAAAGCTTACATGCTCATACTTGTAAAGGGTCTTGGGAATAACCCTTATATACCTGTATGAGAGGATTCTTTATACTTAAAAAGGTTCGCCAATATATATACAGTATTTTTTTAAGAGGCAAAACCCTGGCTTGTACTCTCATATATAATTTAAATGAAGATTAAATTTGCATATAAAACCTGTGTTTTGCGTAACATTCGGAACATGTTTTTTTAATGTCAAAATTTAACGCTGTACCCTGCAGCAAACTAATTTTGACACTTGTTGTACGTGGATGAAGATGTAGATGAATGCAGCACCAGTGGGGCCACACTAGAAGTCAAGAAGCTGTGCAGCTGTGGTTTTTGGTTCAGCTTGATGGCTCCCACAGTACCATCTGTTTGCCCATCTCTGCTTCCTAATGATTGCACTGTGTCGAGGTTCTCTTGTGGATTGCTGCTCCATTCTGCAGGTTTTGATGCTAGCTGTAGTGAGCCTCGTTATTACTGTTACTTCTGAAATAGTTTGCTTCCTCGAGTGCTGTGTCTAGAATATTTATAATATTTCTAGGCCTTACAAAGGAAGAAACTGAAGGTGAAGTAAATGACTTTAACAGGATGGCCTCAAGGTGACACTGGACTTGTCTTTGGTTTTATACGCCAGTATAGTACATTTCAAAACACTGGGTGTGTGCCATGTTGTCCTTCTCAATATGATTATTCTTGAGACATCTTCATTAGATTACACTCTCAAATTAAGTATGTTATGCTTCTGTGAATAATACAAACACTGGGTACCTGCCAAGGAAGGCTGATTACTGTAGTGTTTCTCCTACCGTTAAATATAGAGGGGGTCCTGCCTGGTCAAACACATGGATGGGAAGATGTTATTGGCACAGAATTATTTCTCTGCATTTAACTCTTTCACCCAAGAGAAGCAGTGCACAGCTGACAATGCAGTGCTCAGAAAGCAGTATGTCGGGACGGTACGATGCTCAAGGGATTCTCAGTAGTGCCACCGGTAATTCTGGGATTCAAACCCACAACCTTCCAGGCAACTCCTCAAACACCAGCCCCCCAGCTGCCCCAATTTGCAGTGGTCATATTGAACCTCTGAACAAGGGTAATAAAAATTCCACAATAGTGACAATAATAGTGGTCATAAAAGCTTGCATTGCTTTTCCAGTTTTACCAGTGTGTATTTAAAAAAATAATTCTGCATCATGATCCTACTTCCCCCATACATGTCTGATGACACCACATAAGCATGACAACATGATTGACTACCATGTGACCTCAAAGCAAATCTAGGAGAAGCAATGTCTTACTACCTTAATAGTAAATCTTGCAGTTTCAAATGTAGCCACTGTGAAAGCAAACGAGTTGATTTTTTTGGAGGTGTGACAAATTATTGTTGTGGGGACGGGCAAAATATTATGTAACTAATTCAACATGATGATCATGTCACATATCAAAACAATGAGCAGTAATGTGTGTGCGTTTCCTTTCAATAAGTATGTAAGTGTTTTCACTTGTGAACACACTACAGTACAGCACAGAGTATGAAATTGTTCTCTGTATTTAACCCACTCACCTGAGTGAAGGTATGGGCAACTGACAGTGGTGCCCAGGAAGCAGTGTGTGAGGACGGTACGTTGCTCAAGGGTACCTCAGTGTTTCCACTTGCAGTCTAGGGATTCAAACCCACAACCTAACTACCAGGCCACCAGATGCCCCAATCTAATTTTTTTTCTGAAATATTATTGAGTCTTTTGGGCAAAACCAATATTTCTAATATTTGTAAGCTCTAATCTTTAAACTAAACTAAACAGACAATGACGGCCTCTAGCGGCTCCGCACGGCCAGGGCGGCCCAGGTGGGTCCCACAGTACCTTCCTTTGTGGGTACTCCTCTGTGGAGTCCCTCCGTGTCCTTGTGGGTGGCCCCTCCGTGGAGCCCCTCTGTGTCCTCATGGCCGGAGCCCCCTATGGGGAGCCCCTCTGCATCCTCGTGGCCGGAGCCCCCTACGGGGAGTCCCTCCATGTCCTCATGGGCGGAGCTCCCTACTGGGAGCTCCTGCATGTCCTCATGGACAGAGCCCCCTCTGGTGAGCCCCTCTGAATCCTTGTGGGTGGAGCCACCTACGGGGAGCCCCTCCGTGTCCTTCTGGATGGAGCCCCCTCCGGGGAGCGCCTCTCTGTACCTCTGGAGCGAGCCCCTTCCCGTGATCGTACACCCACTGAGGGGTGCTCCACAGGAGCCCACAAAGACCCCAGTACCCCCCCTAAAATATTCAGGGGATTCCACCGCCTCCTTTAGGGCGAAATCCCAGAGCTCCTGGGGGGTCCAGGTCCCCTCCAGGATGGCTTTTGCAGAGTTGGAGCTGTGGCCTCCGGAGCTGAAGCAGGGGCCTCAATACTAACCCCCTCTGGGGCCTCACTATGAGTAACCCCTTCTGGGACCTCACTACGGGTAACCCCATCAACTCTAGTAACTCCCTCTAGGGCCTCAACTCTAGTAACCCCCTCTAGAGTCTCTGAACCACTGGTAACCCCCTATAGGGCCTCTGAACTACTGGTAACCTCCTCTAGGGCCTCTGATTCACTGGTAACCTCCCTAGGGCCTGTGAACCACTGGTAACCCCCTCTGGGGCCTCTGAACCACTGGTAAACCCCTCTAGGGCCTCTGAATTACTGGTAACCCCGCTAGGGCCTCTACAGTAACCCCCTCTTGGGCCTCTATGGTAAACCCCTCTAGTTCACCTAACCCTTCTAGGGCACCTAAACCTTCTAGGGCACCTACCCCTGCTAGGGCACCAACTTGGAGCTGGAACCTCTTCGCTGGTACCTGTGGCTGGAGCCTCAGAGTTGGTACCTGTGGCTGGAGCCTCTGCGCTGGCATGGGACATGGGTGTCTTGGTGCTGGATGGGACACTGAAGCTACGGGCTCTACGGCGACGTGGCTTTGCAGCATGACTGCTTGGCTCTGTGGCGCAGCTGCATGGCTCTGCAGTGCGTCTTCATGGCCCTGCACCATGGCTTCTGTGGGCTGCTGGCCGAGGGCACTGACCAGGTCTGCGATCGTCAGCCGCTGCTGTACCGCCAAGCACTGCAGCAGCTGGAGCCTGTTCTCTGCTACGGGGTTGGCTAGGCCACGTATCTTCTTCAGGTAGCGCTTTTTGCTGTGTAGGAGGCAGGGGCAATGCCTCAAGCACCAGCTTACTAAGGTCCTTGGACCCAAGGTGGCTGCATATGAGGCTTGTTGGTCCCGCCTAGGGCTCACCTCACAGGGTGAGTCGGGCACAAGCCTGAGTGGAGGAGTGTCGGAGGAAGCCTCAGACTTCCTTGGCAGCTGGTGAGCGGGTGAGAGATGCGAGCGTCGTGGACCACCACGCCTCCTTCATCTCTGAGCCTCTGATCTCCCGCCTCGCTATTCAGCGAGCCACAGCAGGAGCTCCTCCGCGGTCGGATTAAAGATGAGGGGTCCACGATATGCTCTGGAGCCAAAATTGAGGATTCATCAATCCACCCACCGCTCCAGAAGCCTGGGTCCTCTACCTCGTCCTCCAAACTTCCCCCACCCAGCAACTCGGCGATGGAGAAACGACTCGTCCTCGTCGTCCACCGCCCGGCTGGTTCCAGCTTGCCTCACTCACGGCAAACCCCTTACACCTCTTGGGCTCGTAGCCCCATCTGCTGTGCCTTGGATGGTCGGTCCATCTGTCACATTCCTCCTTCTCGAGGAAATGAGGGCAGGCGCAAACACAGACTTCCTTTTCTTTTCCTTTTATTTAAACAACACAAACAGGCACAAGGGCCAGAAACAAACCTCAAAAACTCTACTGAAAGGAGACAGCAGAAACATAACCTCCTCAGCATGACGGTAGACTGACAAATAAGGTCCACCTCAAAACAAACTAAATACAAAATCTAAAACCCCATGAACCAATCAAAACTCAAAACATCTTATTGTTCTGAGCACACCGGCCAGCTGAAACACATAATATAAACAAATCTAAGGCCGGTGTGCTCAGTATCAAAATAAAAGCTCTAATCTTTAAACTAAACTAAAAATGACGGCCTCTAGCGGTCGCTGACAGGACATTACACTGTGTCATATAGTAGGATATAAATATTAAACTTAATTTTGTGACATTGAATATCGATTTAATTAAAAATTGTTTTCATTATATTTTTTAAACAAATTTGCCCATACTAAAATGTGCAGGATTTGCATTTTAGAAACAAGCATTGAAAAATTACAAGTAACCGTAAAAGTTCAATTAAAAAATCATTTCCTGTAAGGATTGCATTCCAAGAGGTAAAACAAGTAAAACACAATTTTCCGGGAAAAAAAAAACTTTTGGACTAGTGAGTTTTGGAAATTTGCTCTTCAGTTGTGCTAATAATTAATAACTAATCACATTATTTATTGTATTCATTTATTTTATTATATTGAACTTTTTTGTCATTGGATCAAAGAAATGAGCCTCACATTGTGCTGAACATCAGTGTTGCTTATTTCTGCTCATCTATGTCTTTCTACTTTTCACAACAGAAGATTCTTTATATGCCATCAGCCTGCAGAGAGCTTTCTCTCTCTACCACATTTTGAGTCATATCAGACTGCATTTGGCTGCATTTTCACCTCAATTTCAGCTTCTTTCGTCTGTACTAGCCCCCCCACCACACGCACACACGCACACACACACACACACACACACACACACACAAACCCCCTCTTAGAGGCACAGGTCTGCACTCGATGGAAATAGCCTCACAGCAGATAGGCCTGGGAGAGAGCATTACCAGTCCATTCGCTCTCTCTCTTTCTCCCTCACCCTGAAAGCCAAGACTGATATATCCCCATGAGTGTCAGATAGAATGGCACAAAAGGCAGATCAGCACATGAGGCTGCACCCCACCCCCCCCCCACCCCACCCCCCCCACCCCACATTGACACTAATGAGAGCAAGAAAAGCCCCATATATCACCGAGGGCCTGCTATCTCTGAACAAGGCTGCAGGCTCTTTGAAAAGGACACTAGGGGATGAATTGGGGTTCAGAGGCTGGAATGGTATGATTTAGGAGTGTTAGCAGGAAGGTGATGGAGGCACTGATGTCTGACACAAGAGGATGACGTACTGGATGAAGATGAAGTAATAATATGGCTGGCAGCAGGTGAGAAACAGTGGGTTGCACAGAAGAAATATGAATTCTATGAGCTGGTGAGAGTGTAATTATGGTTGGTGGCTAAGGAGTGCAGAGTTTAATGGTGCTGTCCCTTTAGGAAGCCGTCGCCTAAGTAGGCTGCATTTCTGGGCAGCAAAACTAGTTTACAGCGCTAGGCTAATTTACCCAAATATACGATGGATCTCACTTGCCCTCTAACTTAATGTGCCAACACAAAATTTAATTATGTGATAGAATGCATAGTAGGTGCATGCACAACCTAACTGGTTCTCAATCCAGGGAATTTAGTTTGAGGCAGACAACCTGCACAATCAGCCTGCAAGCAGGCATTTAAGTCAAGATTTATTATTATGATTAGTGCGATTACACTATTATTATTATTATTATTATTATTATTATTATTATTATTATTATCACCACTCAAATTTGATACCTCTTCTTGTCTGAGCCCATGAAACGCCCTTTAATATTCAGTTTATTGCACATTTATGCAGGTTTTTAATCGGTTGATCAGGGGCCGAATACTGATCATTTAAAAATTCATTTTTTGTGGTCAAGTTGCCTTCATAATGTATGGGGAGAGAGAGGGGAGGGGTGAGTTACCTTTAAAGTGTGTAGCAGTCTCAGAGTGAGTATTGTGATGTTACTTGGTGGCCCCTAAGTGACAAACATGGAGCAACAAATTCATCCTGCAGAGCTAAAGACATACTGATCAATGCCAAAATCTATATAAAAATAATTTATCCTTGCATTAATCAGAGAGAGACAGAGAGAGAGAGAGAGAGAGAGAGAGAGAGAGAGAGAGAGAGAGAGAGAGCTTACACACAAAACTAATGATGAACAAACGAAACAACCAGACAGAGTGAGGTAACAGTCAACTGAGATGAGAGAAAACAAACATAGGTTTTCAATGACAGGCTCCACCCTTTTCTGTTGCAATTCTGAATGGCCATGTGACAACACAATCACTCATAGCCTGCTCCACACAGAGAGAAAGAGAGAGAGAGAAAAGGTGGAGAGATCAAGCAAGCAGAGGAGAGAAAAGAGAAAAAACACATGCAGGTGAGAGAACATGTAACCTGCCGTCCTTAGCAAGCGAACCTGTTTGTGAAGGAAAAAATACAGAACAGGAACATAACAGGATGAATGCTTACCTCTATGCACATGAAAGAGTGCAAGCAACTGCATCCTCCTGAATCTTTCTTGTACCTGATTTCTTGGTTGTAACTTTGTACAGTGAGGAGCGGTCTCATGTGTTGCTGGTTTTGGTTTGTACAGTGAGAGGCAGTCTCATGTGTTGCTGGTTGTGGTTGTGCATGTGAGAGGTAAACACAGAACAATTAGGGTCCATGTACACTACCACAGGCAGAGAACTGTGACCAACATACATAAAGAAAAAAAAAAACATAAGGCCAACAGTGGGCCAGGGTGATCAACTCCAGAATAAACCGCTCCAGGTCCTACAGCACTTGCACCAACAACAAAGGACATTTACATTCAGAAGAAAAGAAGTGAGCGTGAAACAACAGTCAAAGATGCTAGTTTTTGTTTTTCAAAAGACATCTTTAGCACACCCAAATAAGTGGTATAAACAACATCATCTTGATAAGCTGATCAGTTTGGAGCATGTGACACCACAACATTATTCTCTGGAAAGTAGCAGAAGCATTCTTGAATCTAAATGGTGTAACTGTATACAGGAGGTCCTCGAGTTGCAACAGTCTTGACATATGACGTTAACTAGTTTGGTTGCGCGTGGCAGAAGAATATGCATAAAGGTGGTGTATGAGTGAGGAAGTTGGCGTCCCCAGTACACTTCTCTATGCCATTTTGGACTGTTAAAAGCATGTTTTTACACTCATTTTTTGTCATTTTTTCTGTTACTGCAGTACAGTGTATTTATGTAGTATGTGTTTTTGTGTTCTAGATTATGAGTTTACAACCGTGTTAGGATCCGTAAGTGACTTGTGCTAAAGTTCGGGTTACATCACTGTCGTAAGAACGGATCTGTGTCGTAATTTGAAGACCCCCTGTATTATATGTCAGTATTATAGGCTCTCTTATCAATAACTCCGAAGCAAGTCTAATCTGGAAACAAAACAAGCTGAACCCACACTGTCCATACAGTTCTAATCCTGGCTACAGTTTTTGAATCAGTGACTAATAGCACTGACATGTTTATAATCAGTAGACAAACAAAATGAGCCACCAGGGTTCAGGACAAGCAAGCAGCTGAATTTAGCAAAACCATCCAAGAGACACACAATGTCCTTTTTCATAGCTGCTCTTTGTTGCATTACCATAATAGGGATCCTGCTTAATGGAAGTGGACATAAAAACATGTATGTCATGCTCTAAAACAGTGGTCTGAGAAATTTCATTTTGGAAAATAGACTGAAATCTATGACTCAAATTTTCATTGTTTGCCACAGGTAAGCAGTCTAGAAGTGAAAATAGATTTAAAAGAATAAGAGTGCCTGAAAAATCTTCAGCATGAATATTCAACTGTTATTCAAATCTGACATAGTTAAGATAGAAAATGCATCATCCTTAGATGACTTCTGACACCTTGCAGGCATCTTCTTGTGAGTATGATAGGCCTTCAACATGTTCATATGACATGCATATCTTGCATTTATGGTTCAGTTTGCAAATGGCATGATCAGTACAACTAAGATTCTTCTTCATAATATATGGACCAAATTTGGCAGACAATGATGTACTGGGAACGGGAAGTAAAACCATTACCCCACACTGAAATGTCCTTAATGAATATTAACAAAAAATTGTTCACATAATCTAAAACATTATGTTTTTTGTCATCTTCAGCTAGGAACCTCTCTTTAAGAACTTAAAAGGGCCCAGAAGTCTGTGACCAAAGACCAATTCAAAAGGACTGAATCCTGATTCCTAGACAGAATCTTTCTCTAAGTCTAACCGATGCTTTCTAAGTGACTTTAAAGATTGCTGGAATATTTTAAGAACTTCCTAGACCACTAGAATCCTGGTGAGTAATGTTCAAAGTGTTCATTGCATGTACTGTACAAAAAGACTGGACAGAAAGTTAGTAGTTTGATCCATCTGTACTTGTCGTAGGCTAACCAAATGCTGTGAAAATGTTATGTCACGCGCACCAGAGTACGTGACGTCAATCAGCACCGGAAGTGACGTCACGCTAGTGTATATAAACAGGAAGAGACGGTACCTCTGCACACAGACATTGAGCTCCATGCCCGATTCGTGTCCCTCTTCTCATCGGTACCATGAGTACTCCTGGTGGGAATCCTCGCGGATTCCTTTGGTGGGAATCTCTACTCTTATTTGGAGCGTTCTCATATCAACTGCGTGGGATACCAGCTCTATCGTTTGTCTCAGCGATTGGGCTCTTCCCTTACGCCACAACTGGGCAAACTCTCAGTCACTGCTGTTCTACTCCATGACAATGAGAGCTTTAACTACAACATAAAATGGGATTTCACATAGGGTAATAGACACATTTTGTTGTTAACAAATTCTGATTACCAGTTTTGGTTTGAGGCAGACAACCATCATCATCATCATCATCATCATCAATCTCATCATTATCATCACTGGAATTTGGTGCCGCCTCTTGTCTGAGCCCATGATGAATTTTGCCAGAATTCCAACACTAAAACTCCCTTTAACATCCAGTTTATTGCACATGTATGCAGGTTTTTCATCGGTTAAATGATTTCACATCATTTAAAAATTGATGTTTTGTGGTCGAGTCACCTTCATAATGTGTGGGGGGGAGAGAGAGGAGGGGTATGTCACTTTTAAAGTGTGTAGCAGTCTCGGAGTGAGTATTGTGGCCCCTAAGCAACAAACATAGAGCAACAAATTCGTCCTGCAGAGAAAAAAACATACTGTCACATCTGGGCCGCCTCCGTTACGTCACCAGTGGGATCCCTCACCGGGGTACTGATCTGGGGAATTGATTTGAGTCTAGCTTCGCAGGTATGAAGTACAGATGTGGACTACTTAAGCTCTGATGCATGTCGCTCTGGTTAAGAGCGTCTTTGATTATCTGTGATTGCCAGTAAACAAATTTTATGTGTACAGCATTCAAGATTCAAGATTCAAAGCGTTTATTGTCATATGTACAGAAAAAAAGTAGCATTTTCTCTGTGCAATGAAATT
>JBBJLS010070627.1:0-11750 GCA_037577275.1 Bryconaethiops microstoma
TTTAAAAATCAGACAATGTGATTTTCTGGATTTTTTTTTTCTCATTTTGTCTGTCATAGTTGAGGTTTACCTATGATAAAAAATTACAGGCCTCTCTCATCTTTTTAAGTGGGAGAACTTGCGCATACTTTTGCTTTT
This sequence comes from Bryconaethiops microstoma, assembly GCA_037577275.1. Lineage (NCBI taxonomy): Eukaryota > Metazoa > Chordata > Actinopteri > Characiformes > Alestidae > Bryconaethiops > Bryconaethiops microstoma. The sequence goes on from JBBJLS010070627.1 coordinate 139, forward strand.
TTGCTCCACTGTAAGCAACTGAGTTCCAAAGAGAACTTTGAGAAAGATTGGGAACAGAGACTTGCGTACTCTATTCCCTGGCATCTCCACTCTGCTTCCACCTTTGAGACCAATGGCCACAACTTCAAAACAACTCTGCCACTTCATCATCTTCAGCTTAAAGACAATGCCTGAAACTTTAGAACAACTCTGCACAAGTTCATCTCCTTTGAACTTCAAGCTTCAACAACTCCAAAGAGACCAAAGCCTGAAACTCTGCTCCCTCCAAATCAGTGCATAAGTAAACAACTTTCTCAATTTTAATATTCTTGGTGTATGGTTGACCCCACATTTGCTAACCTGTGTTTGTTACTGAGTTGTGTTGTTTTACTATGCGCGCTGTTCAGGGACAATTGAACTTTCAGTAATCTTACCAATACAGAACATGTATCTGTAATTCATTTCCTATCCCATCATTTCTTACGTTTGTTCTATTTTGTGTTTGTGTGTTTAATGTTTGTTAATGTTGTCTTGGCGTGACCAGCAATTCTTTTTCTTGTTCATTAAAGGTGAAGTCACTTCTCAGCTAATATGTACATATGCTCTTGAAAATGATTAAAATTGATCCAACTAAATCTCTTATCTGAAGCAAAACTCTTCTTAACCGCGCAATTAAGAAGAGCTTTAAAGGGTTAATTCATGTATTCCGCCTGAGCTAGCTTGCTGGATGAGTAGTTCACTATGGTACTTAATAACCCTGCTTGATATAAGACCCCTAATTAATAAATCACTTATAAATTAATTATTAATTAGTCAATTAATGAATACAGTGGTGAATCAGCCCTCAGCTAATTCCTACATATATTCTGGCGGAGAATCAATCAACTAAGCTAAATTTCCTACATATTTGGTGGAGAATCAATCAACTAAGCTAAATTTCCTACACAGTAATAAAGTAATCTGTTGATTATACCAGTGATAATCTATTGCTTGTATCGGTAATAAAGTAGTCCATATCAGTAATAGACTAATCTGTTAATTACTTAATTTGTCCACATCAGGTCTTAGCACCATGGATGTGGTTCATATAATACAAATTATTCAAAATCTTTATACAATAAAGACAAACTAAAATACATATGACATTAAAAATAATAATGTATAAAAGTCTGTGTGTGACTCACATACATGGGCAGGAGTTTATTATTGAGATACACCATCATTCAAACTTAGATTCATTTTAATGATCTTGTAAATTAAAATGTATTGTTTTGGATAATAAATTAGATAATAATGGATGATGAGCCCTGCCACACTGCAACCACTGTTCAGGAACCATTTGAGGAACATCACGAACACATCGATGTGCCTCCAAATTTCTCAGATCTCAATCTAATCAAGCATCAAGCACCTGATGGACAAACTAGTGCGACGCATGGAGGCTGCACCTCACAGTTTACAGAATTTAAAGGATCTGCTGGTGCGAAATATTATGGGCGGAGCAGTGGATATCATCATGTGCTCACCAGATACAGTAATAACCGGTGCTCATCTAATATCTGGTGTGCACGATACATCACAAAATTTTTACCTATAAGAATGACATCAGATTATAATTGATTCGAATACACTTAGGCCAGAGGTCTGGGCCCACCCTCAGACAGAACTGTTTGCAGGCTTGAAAAGGTGCTGGGAGGGTTTGGACACAAGTTATTTCCAAAAGTTGCTGTGACAAAGGCGAGAAGGGTTATTTTAATGAAACCCATACATAAATTTCCACATTCATCAAAGTGCACTTACAGTGTATAGCAGGGGTGTCGAACTCCAGTCCTGGAGGGCCATGATTTCCCTGCTCAGAAACACCTGGTTCACCTCGCCAGTTAATTGTCAGGTTTAGTGAATGTGTTTGAGGAGGAGAACCATCAAACTGTGCTGGACACCCCTGGTGTATAGTGTTACACAAAAGCTTTCAGTTAGATTTAAGTATTTATTTTATTTTGAAAGAGCTGCATATTTTTTAATTCAAGGGTGGGAACAAACGTCTGGCCAGTAGTGTATTTCAAACTCTATGTTTTATTGCCACTTTCAGACTATTGTTCCATATAACAGCTATGTATTTCCATACAGCTATCAATTTTCTTAACTGCTTATCTTATAACCTGGAGGGGGGAGGGGGCTGGAGTCTACCCCAAATCTCAAAAGGTAAAAAGTGGAGAAACACTCTGGACAGGATACACACATAGCCAGTTTAAAATATCTTTAGCATGTCTTTGGACTGTGGGAGGAAATGGGAGTACCAGAGTACCTCCAGACAGAAAGACACCCCAGGCAATCAAACCCATGACCTTCTCACTGTCAGGCTGCAGCTATTCAGATGTTTTTCAATTACTTCCAAGTGTCTTTTTTCCATTTCTGCAGATATTTTGCACATTTCTAAGATGTGTGTGTGTCGGGGGGGGGGGGTCTTGGCTAATATGAGACTAAGGTACCACAGAAATAATCTCTTTGGAACAGATTGTTTCGACAATGGCGTGATTTTAAATCAATGTGGGGGGAAAACAATAAAGCAGTGGGAGTATAATAATGGAATAATGTCGGTGCTCAGTCGAGATCAAGCGAGTAATTTCACACAGACAGGGAGGAAATTGGCTGGATGTTATCAGCTCTGGAGGCAGGAGACCCCTGATGCGTGTGTGTGCACACATGCTGTCTAAGCTGACAAAATGAAGGCAGATTGGCCCTGTTTATCCTAACCTGTGTGTGTGTGAGTGAGTGTGTGTCTAATGTGTCACTGAAGCTCCATAATACCATCTGAAATGCCGCCTCACTATTACGGAACATTATTCTGAATTATTCGCAGCCATAAAATCCTGATTATGTATTTGCGGTTGTAAGTCTTCACTTCCTCCCTCACACACACATTAAACCTGATTGACGGCGCTTTGGTCAATCATTTGCTCAACTGAGGCCCAAGTACAGTCCCGGACTTCCAACTGCAGCCTGGTGGTGGTGCGCGCACACACACACACACACACACACACACACACCAGGCACTCATACACACACACAGAACCAGGCCTTACAAATGCCACTGGGCTGCACATTAAATATCTGGACACACTTTCTTTTCAAAACTGTTATTAAAGGGCCAATAATAGGGCTGCACAATACATCCCCTGTTAATCGGCATGGCATCCACCGTCTTTGCAACACTACCACAAAACACTCCAATATGCAAATGAGCTTTTAACCAATCACAGCTCTAGGTAAGTTACCAGGTGTTCTGATGAATAATGGTCTTCATGTAACATAACAAAAGTCTATTCATTTATATTTAACCCTTAATGACCCTTACTGGCCTGATTTGTGTTTTTAAAGGGCCCGTATTCTAGATCTTCCTTTCCATTTCTGAGTTTTTGTACCTAAAAGGTCATTCAGAACTGATCATAAATCACTATTACACCATTTTCAAACCTCTGTTTATATCTTAGAACTAAATAGTCTGTTTTTGTTAATGTGCCTTTAAGACTGGCATATGCAAATGAGCTCTTTTCTGATCGGTTGCACTTCTTTGCAGCTCATTCAGAAGGCAGCACAGCGCTAAAACACTCCTTAGTACTTCAGCATGAATAGGCGAGGCTAAACTTTTGTAGGATGAATAAGATGATGTATGTAAATGTGCTTCAGATCAAAAGGTACGGTCTGAATACAGGCTGTTTTTCAACTTAATTTCCATATATGGACTGAATCGATGGGTCTGTGTAAACATAAATTTAGAAACTTAAAAAATATTTACAGACTTTAAGAGTATTTAATTCCAGAAAAGTTATATTTGTCCATTTTGTGCAGCTTTTGCTTATATTCTGTCATTTTCATGTCTTCTTATGATGAATGTCCAGGTGCAAAAGACATTATTACTTTTTCTAGAATCTTTTTATTCCTTAATGTTTGTTACTTTCACAAATATTCATGTTATTCCCTTTCATACAAGTCTTTAAATAGGCCCAAATCCTCCTTCTTTTGTATTGCAATTTTATTGCTTCTAAGGTCCATTTATGACCTTGTATGTACGTTTACATACAAAACACGTTGTGATTCATTTTTGCAAGGCTGTTTTCAAGCCCCTCTTTATCCCTTGAATGGGCTGTCTTACCATTAGAGTCTCAGCTTTTTCCTTCATCTCATCACTGAACGCCACAGCAAATCTGAGAAAAAGAGAGAGAGAGAGAGAGAGAGAGAGAGAGAGAGAGAGACACCGAGAGAGTGACTCCGAGAGAGAGACACAGAGAGAGAGACACCGAGAGAGAGAGACAGACAGAAAGACAGAGAGAGAGAGACAGAGAGAGAGACAGAGAGAGAGACACCGAGAGAGAGAGACAGAGAGAGAGACAGAGAGAGAGAGAGAAAGAGACAGACAGAGAGGGAAAGAGAGAGAGAGAGAGAGACAGAGAGAGACAGAGACAGAGAGAGAGATGGTAAATGGAACCAGACCTCTGCCTCGAAAATAATCTCCCTCATGGAAAGTTTCTCAGTGAAATTGTTTGAGAAGTTTTTGGTCCAAAAACTAAACCCGTTCATGGTGGAGGGACACATGCAGGGCGTCATGAGGCAAAATAGCCCCGGAAGAAAACCGATTTAGTTCAGACTCTCCAATATTTTACCACCATCAACATCCATATAAACACTCAGAGACACATGGAGCTTCACTGGGGGGTCTATAGTGAATGAAACGGCTGTATTTGTGTCGGAGATGTTCGGTTCCGTTTACCTCCACTGTAAAGAAATCAGAGTCTCTACAAGGAAAAATTAGGGGAAATGGGTGGAACTGCCCTTTTAAAAGTGCAGACAGGATGGTGTCACAGTACAAGCAACTGTACTTTATGTAAGAGACTAAAGCTGAGTGCTGTTTTTCTTTTGTTTTCACTGCTGCCTTTGAACAAGGAAGTCACTGCCAAGTCAGGTGCAGAAAAAAAAAACCACACACACACATACACACACAAACTCGCGTGCGTGCGTGCGTGTGTGCGCACACACACACACACACACACACACACACACACATTCTGACAGAATGACACTGCAATGCTGTCATCGTTTCTCTTTTTTGTGAACAGTGTTAATGCCAAAAAAGGGAACTACTGCAGCATGTGTTTGTGTGTGTGTGTGTGTGTGTGTATGTGTGCACCTTCATCATTTCTCTTCTTTTCAGCTGTTCATCTTCTTGAATGTCTTTCTTTCTCTCTTCTCTTTCTCTCAGGAGGGGCTGCAGAACTTCATGATTTAGAAAGTTTGTGTGTGTGTGTGTGTGTGTGTGGCAGCAGCAGGGGGTCCTTTATAAGAGAAGTGTGTTTGAAGTCTTTAATCCCTCTTCAGGCCAACCTCCCCTTTAAGATCATCCTGTTCAAATCAAACAGTGAATAAAAAATGCCCCACCTGCCCACTCAGATAAAGACTCAGTGTGGCGTCGCCACGGCCACAAAATAGAACCCCCTGCTTGCAGCTTCGAGACCTCAAACCCGAACGTACTGCAAAATCTGAACTTGAACCTGAAGCAGCTCCACCCACAAATACAGCTGGATTATCACACACACATACACACACATACACACACATACACACACATACATATACACACACACCCAGTTCCAGCTTTTCCGAGTCACTCAGAGCTCGAGTCGAGGGACTGAAACTGAATAAACTACTGTAGAAACATGAACATTCTATATGTGTGCAATTTAAAATATGTAATTACATAGTAATAACTACAGTAACAGTAATACACAACAATAATAATTACATAGTAAATGTATAGTAAGTATATAGCAATACTACAGATGATAGTATTTACACCAATATGCAACAATATGATAGTATATAAGCAACAATATGATAGTAATTGCAGAGCAATATTATACCTGTATACAAGATGACAATAATAACTATAGTAATAATCATGACACATAGTACTGATATATTAATATAGCAATACTAGTACTACAAAATGATAGCAATTAGATCGTCCTAACTATAATGAGGTGATAGTAACTAGTAAAGATTAAAGTATTACAAGTGATATTATAGTAACTATAGTAATATGAGAAATGTAATTACTAAAGTAATAACAGCAGAATACTGATGTGTGCTAATGAGCTCCTCAGAGAAATTTATTTATTTGACTCATTTCCAATTGAAGTGCATTTTTTAGGAGGAAGGACAATATTTTTGCAGTGCAACTGCAACAGAGAAAGTGGAGGATCCTCTGCGGGTGTGTGTGCGTGTGTGTGTGTGTGTGTGTAATACATCATAAGTGAGTTGTGAAGGGTCTGATACTGCAGCGCGACGAAGGAAACTCAAATCAATCACCTCCAATCTTCATCTGTCATGAGTGAGCGGCTCTGTTACAGAAACCCACTGACTCCAGAGCCCTTTTTCTTCAGCTTTTACTCAAAAATAACATTATTTACTTGTTTTCCAGTTATTAATCATTTTCTGTATCTTTCAGCTGTTCTACTGGTGACACTGTTACCCTTTTTATTATCTTCATTCTATTTTATTTAATAATAATTTCTATTATTTTATTATAGATATCTTCCTTAGTGTTTTTACATTACCGTGCCTTTTAAAAATTCTACCTTTGCATCTTTTTATTGTTTTATTATTCATTTGATAGTCAGTGAACATCTTTCTTAAAAGGTCCCTTTTATGGAAAACTCAGAATTTTAAATTTGAATTTGACTTTGACAGAATCACCTTCTTGGTGCAAAACCCTACTCTTTGGCATTTTGAGGAGATTAAATGAACCAAATTGGAACAAAGGATTTACTGTGACAGGCTGCAAAGTGTCTAAAGATACAAGGAGCCTAGATAAAGGAGTTCCAACCACTCAGCATTCAGCACCACCAGTATACTGATCACCGCCTGATCATCTGGAATCATATGGAATCATCGTCCCCACCTGGACCGGTGCAGAACTTCCTCCATCACACTTCGTTTGTGTTCATCCTTCACATCCTCATTTACGTCCGTCCCTCCAAACACAATGCCGAAAGGCACTCCAGCATCTGCAGTGGGGGGGGGGGGGATGTGATAGGAGAGAAAAACTCAAAACTTTCACTTTCTCACCCCTCCAAGACAAGTTTTACTTTTAAACCTTGAAGTCTTTGAGGCATGAAACTGAGTTTACATAGAGAGTCTCAGGCAGTCATCCAGAAAAGTGAGACATTCAGCAAAAAACTTCAAACACTGCACACATCAGGGGAAGGTGAATGCCGCATGAAATCAAACAGTGTCACCAATGGTGGGAATTTAGGAATGTCGGGCTTGAGTTTTTATTAAATACAGCAAAGAGCTGTAAAGGAACAGTCTGGTCACCTAATTGCCTTCTGAGAACCAGGTTAACCCTTGGACTGGTCAGCTGATCGAGTGGGTGGCTATTTATATTAAACAGCCAGTAAACCGTCTGATCTTCAAGTCGATGTTGGAGCAAAATTGTGATGTCTGGATGACTGAACATCTCCAACACAGTCTTATGGGGAGTTCCTGGTGTTCAGTGGCCATAATCAACCAAAAACTCCAAGGAAGGAGAACCAGAGAACCAGCGGCAGGAACATGGACACTCAAGATTCACTGATGGAAGACCAGCCTGCCTGATCTGATTCCAAAGAAGAGCGGCTGTAAAACAAACTGTTTGAAGAAGTTCATATAGCTCTAATAGAAAGAGGTCAGAACACACAGTGCAGCGTCCCCTGCTGAGGCTGGAGCTGTGTAGCTGCAAACAGGTCAGAGTGCCCATGCTGACCCCATCCACCACTGAAAGTTCCTACAGTGGACATCAGAACTGGGCCATGGAGAGATGGAAGAAGGTGGCCTGGTCCTGTGGATCACATTTTCTTCTAAATCACCTGGTTGGATTAATGCACATGCATCATTTACGTACTATGGGAAGAAGGTGAGGCGGTGGTGGGAGTGTGATGTTCTTGGTGATGATCTGGGAAACTTCGGTTCCTGTGTTCATGTGGATGTTCCTTTGACACCGAAACACTGCAGACCAAGTTCAGCCCTTCATAGGGACACTGTTCCCTAATGACACTGTCCTTTTTCAGCAGGATGATACACCCCACACTGCAAACACTGTTCAGCAACAGTTTGAGGAACATCACAAAGAGTTCATGGTGCCTCCAGATTTCCAGATATCTCAATCTGATCAAGTTTCTGTTTGACATGCTGGATAAACTAGTCCGATCCACAAAGGCCCCACCTCTTACAGAACTTAAAGGACCTGCTGGTGAAGAACCACAGACCTTCAGAGGTCTTGTGTAGTCCAGACCATGAGCTGTTTTGGAGGCATGAGGTGGAACAATACAATATCTGGTAAGTGGTTTTAATGTTATGGCTGTCTAGTGTATGCAGATGAGTTCTGTTCAGACTGGCGGCCTCATTCAAAAAGCCCTCCATACCTCTTTATAACTTTCACACTAACTTGTAAACCTAAACTGCTGTCAGTTGAAAAAACAGATATGCAAATGTGCTAGTTTTGTACAATGCAAATGTATTGGTTTTTCACAATCTCCATAACAATACATTTAAAACTTTCCACATACAGTATTGTGCAGAAATCCTGAGCCTCCCTTCATTTCTTTACATTTTGCTTCCAAAGATCCAGACTTTATTGTATTTTTAATGTTAATGTAGTCTTGAGGAACAGTTCTCCAGGCTTCCTGAAGGACTTTCAAAGACTCTCATTTTCAGTCCAGTCCTTAAACCTGACCAGTTTCAGAGGAATGTTTTTTGTTTGTTAGGCCACACAGTGACCTACGTGTGAATCATTCAACCATAACAAAGTGCATCTAACTTAAGGCCTGAACCAGTGACAAAACAGGTGCAGATGATTCCAGATGATCAGGCAGTGATCAGTATAATAGTGGTGCTGAACGCTGAGTGGTGAGAACACCTTTATCTAGACACCTTTTATCTGTAGGCACTTTGCAGGCTGTTGTAGTTCCCATTTCTTTCATTTAATTTGCTTAATATGTCAAATATAAGACACTTTGACAGGCGTAAAAAGGAACCAACAAGGTGATTCAAAGGGAAATATAAAGAAATGGGGGTGACCTTTGCACAGTACGTATGAGAAAAGTTTTCATATATGGCCTATGGATTCCATAGCCCCCAGAATAAATCCATGTAAACCTTCTGGTCAAACACTTTCAGAGGTGACAGTGACTTTAAAAAGCTCAATACATGCTAATGTTGCTAACAAGGAATGGAAGTTAAAAGTCCCCAGATACTACGATATCATTTGCATAGTGCTACTGAAAGACAGTAGACAGTGACTACTGTCTTTCACTTATTAGCACTAGTTGTATACCATTAACTCAGAGTAGGTTTAATTTGAAGTGGGTCATCGTAGAGACTCATTTCTTTACAGCATTGGTGAATAGAACCAGATGTCTCCAACACAAATACAGCCGCTTTATTGACAATCGACCCCCAGTAAAGATCCACGTCTCTAAATGTTTATATGGATGTTGAATGATGGTAAATAGTGGCAAATGCCAACCAAACCAGTTTTCTTTGGGGACTATTTTGCCTCATGACACCCTGCATGTATCCCTCTACAATAAAAGGGTTTAGATTTAACACCAAAAGCTTCTCAAAACTCTGGCAGAACAACGTTTCATGCATCAGGCAGCACAACCAAAGCGATTTCATTGAATACGTTTCTGTGAGAGAGAGGAAGACGTCTGGTTCCATTCGATTCTGGTAGGTTTCAGGAACATTTCACAACATACCCATTAAAAGACTTCTGTGATATGTGTGTGTGTGTTTTTAGAAGCAGGACACCACCTAAGAGCAGTCTGCCTCCTTTGAAGACATGAATGGCCAGTGCTGCCTCGAACACTCCCTCCTGGATCTTCAGCAGAGCCACATCAGAAGCTGAGCTGAACTCTGCCACGTCTCGAAGGTCACACTCATGCCCTGCGCTTTCGATGTGATCTCTGAAACACAGAACACAGGCAGAGCAGTGAACAAACACCTCCTTTCACAGGAGGATGTAACACAGAGACTGTGTGAGGGAGTGTACCACACAAGTAGGCAGTGTGTATGTTTCTCTCAGTAAAGCTTTGAGTAAATATTGAGTTGGTTTTAAGTATTCAAATAGACACACACACACACTACATATGTGTGCATGTATGTCTATTTAAATACTACATACACATATCTATCTATCTACAATATATATTATTGTGCACTAATTGATCATTTTCTTCATATTTTGATTCCTTTCTTGTATTTTAATGTAGTCTTGAGGAACAGTTCTCCAGGCTTCCTGAAGGACTTTCAAAGACTCTCATTTTCAGTCCAGTCCCTGAATCCGTCCAGTTTCAGAGGAATGTTTTTGTTTGTTAAGTCACACAGTGACCTACGTATTAATCGTTCAAGCAGAACAAAGAACATCTAACTTAAGGCCCAAACCAGTGAAGAAACAGGTGCAGATGATTCCAGATGATCAGGCGGTGATCAGTATACTGGTGGTGGTGAATATCATATAAATGTGTGTATTTAAATATGTGTATTAATGTAATTCAGACGAGATCATTTATGTTTTCTGTGTTTTTTGTTCTAACAATATCGACACAAGCTTTTAGTTGCAGTTTCAGGAGTGACAGACAGCACTGTCATAAACTACATCTCCCATGATGCACCACAGCAGCCTTGCTGGCAGGACGCAGGAGAGAACAGTTACAGCGGGGAAAACGCGGATTAAGCTCATCAAAAGCATGCTTTTGCTCCAGATAACCTGAGCGACTGGACTCCAACTCATGCTGTATTTTTATTTTTCGTGTTTTTGTGTTCTGAGCTGGAAACCCGCCCTGACTCGGCGGGGCTGGGGTGTACCTGATCCGCTCCGCCGTGGTGCAGTTCCCGGTTTTGGGACTCAGACAGGCCAGAAACAGCAGCCGCATCGTCCTGTCTCAGAGCAGCGGCCCACTCAGTCCGCCCGCTGCTGGAGGGGCAGAGTCCGAGCACTTCTTGCCCCAGATTGCCCTTATTGCCCCTCAAGAACACACACACACGGCCACTTTAAACATGCGTCCGTCTGCCATTGATGTCCCTGGGAAACAAGCGGAGAATCAAGCAGAGCGTCACAGACTCTGACTATTATTATTATTGTTGTTGTTGTTGTTGTTGTTGATGATACTAATAATGTTATTGTTAGTAATAACAATGGTAGCAACAACAACAAGAATAATAATAATAATGATTGCAATAATAATCATTAACAATAATAATTACATTTACTTATTCAGCACATTAAAGAAAGGGCAACAGAGACGAGGGGAAGATGCTGTTCTGTTATTTTTTTTATTATTAGTGTTATTGTTTTTTTTATTGTTATCGATTGTACTAACAATAACAAGTATTACAATAATAACAACAATAATAATAATATAATATTTATTTATTCAACACATTAAAGAAAGCACAACACAGATACATTTACATCATTTAGCAAATGCTTAAGAAAATGACTTCCATTCCTTAACTACAGGTGACAGTCTCCCTGGAGCAACTTGGGGTTGAGGGTCTTGCTCAGGAACCCAGTGGTGGTGCTGAAGGTAGGATTCAAA
>JBBJLS010070628.1:0-11750 GCA_037577275.1 Bryconaethiops microstoma
ACACACACACACACACACACACACACACACACACACACACACACACACACACACACACACACACACACACACGCCAGGACTTGGATTCAAACCCCCAACACTGGAGGTGTGAGGCAACAGTGCCACCCTCTGCATCACAGAGGGGCCAGCATTAACAGACAGTTCTAGTCAAATCTAAAAGGAGTGGGGGACCAAGAGGTTTTACAAAGAATCCATACACACAGACTGATACACAAGGAGTAGAAATACACTGACTAGCCAAAGGGAAACACCGGGGAAGGGGAGGGGACAAGAAAAAGACACTAGTGAACAGGATAAGGGAGTGGGGCTAAAGACCACTCCCATAGAACAGACACATTAACAACCACATAGACAAGAAATCAGGAGGAGGATTAAACATTACAAAGAGGAAAAAACAGGGAAAAGACGGGGAGAATGTTACACCCACTACCAGAACCAAGGCGAGCAAAGAGAAATACTGAGGGACCCTCAGGGATAGCTTTTACCTCTCACACACTACAGATCCCCCCTTTGGTCCACTGCTACTCTGTAGGTCAGATGATCAGACAGGGCCGTTAATGTGGCGAGGGAGACATTGAGCGATGCAGCCATGGTTATCGATCACCCAGCGGCCTTCACACACACCCAACACTTTCACAAGTCCATTCCTTCACAGGTGGTCACTAATCAATAGGTAGACACGTAATCTCTCACAGTGTTTTGGTACCAGAAAAGACAGAAGAGAGACGAGAGACGGAGACTAATAAGGTGCTTCATTTAAACTTTGATCCTTTCTGTTAAACCAAATCACCCAGAGAGTGTTTATAAGAGAGTAGAGCTGACTTTAATATTACACACAATTCCAATCCGTTTCAGCTGTGTTGGGTGGTCTGACTGTGGGGGGATGCAATTCAGACTCTTAAAACAAGTTCAGTTTGTCCTTATAAATGAGAACAAAGAAGTTTGTATTCATTAGTATATACTAAGACGTGTTTTTTGATACCAGTAATTGATAATGAAAGTATCAGACAAACAAAAAATGAAAACCTTAGTACCATCATCATCCCTCACAGCTTCAAGGTGTTTACAGTAAGAAGTGATTAGTTAACAAGCTGAATTATTTCATGTCTGTTATGTACGTTGTGTCTGTTTCTGCTGTTCTGCTTCTCTTAGCAGTGCTTTGTGCTTAACTTTGTGGTTTAAAAGTTGAAGGATTTTTTATAGTACTGAATGTAGGGGTTGAAAGATGTTATAGTACTGAATATAGAGGCTTTGTTGAACTAGTTAGCTTTGCCGGAATTCCTAGAAGATGCCCTGTTAGCACACATCTCGTGGCTGTGTTGACTAAATTCTAAAGGTATTAAGAAAATGTGCAAATATAACAGTGTAAACATGAAATTAGCATCTAAGATTATCTGTCTGTGCACAATAATGAGAGTCTAGTCTTAAGATATTAATAGAGATTTGAAGAACTAGACATTGCGGCCGTCTTCGTGGGAGCCAGTGGCCTAGTGGTTAGGGTGTTCGCCCTGCGATCAGGAAGTTGTGGGTTCGATTCATAGGACTGCTAGTGGCACCACTGAGGTTCCCTTGAGCAAGGTACTGTCCCCACACGCTGCTCCCTGGGCGCTGTATTCCTGGCTGCCCGCTGCTTCACTGTGTTAAATACAGTGAAAGGATTTTGTGGTGTGTTCACGTATGACAGAATGTTCACTTTAAAGTTCTTTGTCAGATTTCCTTGACATCCCATTTTCAATAAACTTTCTCTAATTCATTTGTGAAAGGGTTTTTTTTCGTCACACACACTGTTCTCCATAACTCAGATCCTAATGAAGCTCTCTGTGTTTTCAGACGCCAGTGGTTAGATTCAGTTGTCGGTTTTTGAAGAAATGCAACGGCATGTGCTTCTGTGAGATTTCTTCTCTTTCCTTTGCTGTCAGCCTCAAGAAAGCCTGATATCATCCTCCCAGCATATCATACTGTATAAAGTACCGAGCGAGGAAAAGTCCCAGAGGCCTTTCTTGCTTTCCCTTTTTTTGTTTTTAAAGTTTTCATGCCTTATGTCACGCTAATAAAACTTTGTGTCTTTTGGGAAAAATTAGTGGGACTGAAAATGACTCAGCGATTAGAGGTGTCAGTGTTTGTGAGCAGGTGAGTTTTTTCCCTTTATAAAGGTCTAGAATTGGGACTGTCATACTTTTTCTGAGTGTACTTGCGTTGTAATTAATATTACTTTTGAATGACAATGGCAATGGCATTGTTACAGTATATATGCTATATATGACTATACCTTCAGGAACACACACACGTACACACACAGAGTCACTCTTACACACAAGGAGCCCTCATTATAATGGAATAGCCCACTGAACGTGTCGATCAGTGACACTGTCTTACTCTATAGTGGCTTTATTTTCCAAGCTTGTTTATAAGCTATTTTCAGGAAGGCTCTTTTTCAAAGTCTGCCCATGACAGTGAGCTTAGAGGCCAGCGCACACCAGAGTTCTATTAGAGATCTTGAATGTCACTTGCAGTAGCTGTGTGGACTTTAAGCCCTTCGTTTCTCAGCCTAAAAACAGAAAGCCAGAGCGCCGCAGAGCCGCCGTGCTTATCCAGCGCAGGAGCATCGACCTCGCGCACCTGCCTCAGAAGTGGGGTCAGAGCTTCAAATGCCGTCTGACCTTAAACCTCGAGGCCTCTCATTTCTGCTGTGACCGATGAAAAATGGAGAAATTGAAGATAGAGGGAAACAAAAAGATAGAAAGATAATCCTTACTGTTTCTGTGTGTGTGTGTGTGTGTGTGTGTGTCAACGAGTTGACACACACACACTCAGAAATGCTGCTGCAACAGCTGTTGAAAACCCTTGAGGATGGAGAACACAAACATTAAGTTCAGAACATCTGACATGATATGCGTTCCAGCTTGTTCGAACACTCGACATAAACCGATCAATCAGAATCAGGAACTTTATGGATCCCCGAGGAAAATGCTTATGTTACGGCTGCACAGTCACACAGAGACACAAAGAAATGAGCTATAATTAATTCATTCATTTTCTGTAAACACTTAATCCTTACTAGGGTTGCAGGTACCCGGAGCCTATCCCGGGGTCTATGGGCGCGAGGCAAGGACTCACCCTGGGCGGGGCGCCAGCCCACCACAGTAAAATATAATACAAAGTCACAATAAAACTCCCAAAAATACTCTAAAAATGCTTAGTATTAAATACATGATGCTAAAGACACAAAATACAGTGGTCAGTAAGAGAAGTGGATTTAGATTCTAGGGATAAATAAATTAAATTAATAGTTGAAACAATTTGTTCTGTATACTGAGTCCATTGTTGCATGTCATCGTGACATAAATAGTGATACTGAACAGGACAATACTGTTTCATAAGTAGTGACATAAGTCGTGTTACTGCACATAATAAGGCCATTGCACATAATAAACTGTTCCACATAAGTAGTGATATAAGTGTCTTAAGTAGTAATACTGCCCATAATAATACTATTGTACATAATAGACAATTACACAAAAGTAGTGACGTAAGTGGCATAAATAATGACAAAGGTAATGGAGAAGAGAACTCCTGTGAAAAGTGTGGCAGTTTGGCTTCGATTTATCCAACAGGGTGTCCCGTGAAGCCCGTCCGTTTGCGTAGCCCTGGGAATATAATTAAACTTAGGGAAAAAAGCTGTGTCCGTTTTGTCGCTCTGTACTAGGAAGAAGTATCGAGTCCGTCTGCCAATGACTAATTGATTTGGCTGGAGCAAATCTGTGCCACTTGCTTGAGGAGTTAATTAACTTAACTTTGAATTTTGCCCCTTTTCAGTGAAGCAGCCAGAGCCTTTTCCGAGCCAATCTCTCTTTTTCCACACTTACCCTCACATTCATTATCCTGCTGAAAGAGGACGCAGCCATTAGGGAATACTGTCTCCATGAAGGGGTGAACTTGGTCTGCAACAATGTCTAGCTGGGTGGTCTGTTTCAAAGGATCACCCACCTGAAGGCAGAACCTGAGGTTTCCCAGCAGAAAATGAGATTCATCACCTTCCATTGCTCCAAAGTACAATTCTGATGCCTTTGGTTTATATTTCTGACAATAGACTGGGGTCAGCATGGGCACTCTGACCGGTCTGCAGCCCCATACACAGCAAGCTGTGATGCACTGTGTGTTCTGACCCCTTTCTATCAGAGTCAGCATGAACTTTTTCAGCAATTTTCGCTACTGTGGCTCTTCTGTGGGATCAGACCAGACAGACTAGCCTTTGGGTGCCCATGACCTGGTCATTAGTTCACTGAATTTCTATCTGTGGATGACTTTTGGCTGTGGTGGGCTGGGTGAGCCCATTGACCCCAGGAAAGGCTCCAGGTACCTGCGACCATAGTTAGGATTAAGCGGTTATAAAAAATGAATGAATGAATGACTTACAGTAGGTACTGACCACTGCAAACCATTTACAGATAATTAGCGGAAGAGGACGTGAGTGGAGCAAAAGACCAGAACTAAAGCATGTGGAGTGGCTATGTGACCAAGAATCTAATTAAACAGAATGCACGCATTACGCATGAACAGAGACGGGGGGACAGCAGAGCAAGAAACAGGACGGGGAGTGACAGGTGTGGAACAAACTGGGACAAAACTGTTACAGCAATATTTGTAAATGTGAAATGCATGTCAACACATCTGACCTGAAGAAACCCCTGGTCAAACACAAAATAACATTTATCTCCTAATTCCTCTGTTTAGGATCGATTTTCTTATGCTGGTTCAGCTAAAAAAAGCCTTATTGTTGCACACAGCTCTGACTTCAGAGTCCTAGCATATTATTTCAGGCCAAAAAGAGAAGAACAAAGTCTAGCACATTCTCATTTTCCTTTCCACCTTAAAACGTGAATAAAAAGCCAGTCTTATAGTTCCTAGGCTAAAAGATGCTAAAAGATTCTATATACATTCTGTGTAGATAGTATAGTGTATTTAGTACCAAGTCATTTTTGGACAGTTTTATTTTGAGGTTATACTATAGTTTAATGTTGTTCTTTTCTCTGTGTGTCTGTCTTGTAGTTGCTGGATGGACTAAGGAGCTCCAGTGCAGTTCCAGATGTCACGCAGTTCTCATTTCTTTCAGCTGCTACTTTTGAACTTCTATCCAAGTTGTTTTGGGTTTTTTTTGGAAAGGTGCTTTTACTTTCACCGCAGTCTTTATTTCATGATGCTCGTCCTGGAAGATGGGTTAATGCCACTTTGCACACCTCTGCATTCTCAGCCCAGTTTGAATAAAGTGAGAAAATAGCTATTTCCATTCAAGTTCTTCATTCCAATGCTATTCATCAAGCGACTGCTTCAGAACAGCAGCAAGATGTCAGAATGTCAATTTATCAACCCGACCTCATTCTTCTTTTGTGCTTTTTTTCCTTTTTTGAACATCAATTCAAGCACTTAAGGTATAGCTGCAGGGTGAAAAAAGACAAAAAAGGCGAGTTGTCTGTTGGCAGGAATTAAGCTTCCCAAGTTAAAATAATAACTTTTCATTTCAACTGGAGGCTCAGTCTGCAGAAAAAACTCAACTAAACATTTTCTCTCTGAACAGCTGCCCTCAGATCAACCAGTCCCTTTTAACCCAAGTCTGGACTTTATACCCTATTTACCCAAAGGCTTGTAGACACAAGTGTTTCTTTTAAAATCAATGGTACTAATAGAGTTTGTCAACATCTCTGTCAGCAGTGGATGCACCTTAAAGTAGATTCCAATTTTTATATGTAATGATGATGTTGAAGTAGCGGAAAATGTAAACAAACGAAGTTTTCTACTAGGACTATTTTGCCTCACAACACAATTCATGTACCCTTCCACCATAAATGTATTTTAAAAACACATTTCAGTCTCTGGCCTTCTCAAAACTATCATAAAACCTTCTCTCAGGCATCAGGAAATGCATGTTATAACATCTGTGAAGGAGCTTTCAGAGGCATCGAACTCTTCCGACGTCTGGTTCCATTCACCACCACTATGAACATTTCTGACCTGGTAAGAAGCACTATTCTCCTCCACCTTCTTTTAAGTATCTGCCCTTCCATTGCACTTTTAATCTTCTTTTATTGATTTTCTATGCACTCTTTCACTTTTGCTTCCTACTATTTTTATCCTTCCTGAATTATTCATATTTTTAGTCTATTCCAGTAAAGCACATTGACTGACCTTAGACATAGATAAACCTGATGTGACATGAATTACATCTTTACTACTAATAACTGCAGATATTAAAAAAAGAAAACCCTGATTTTTTTAAAAGTAGCAGAGCTCACACATTGGGGTGTCCCAATACTTTTGGGAATACAAGTTTACATGTAGTTTGCTCAAGAAATCTTCAGACTGTTTCTTAAGGACAGAACTCAAGCTAAAAACAGAAAGAAGCCATCCTGCCAAGCCTGAAGCGAACAGCCCACCTAAGGAGGTAGGAGTTAAGTGTAATCTCACTCAGCAAGGCCTCCGGAGCTTTGCAGAAAATCATTCACATTAAGACTGACATTTCCTATCTGACACTTGCCTCCCACTGTAAAACTCTCTGGAAGTGGGACTTTCTCTCTCTCTGTGTTTTTTTCCCCTTTTCTGGCTGCGACGGTGGTGTTATTTTAGCCAGTGTACATCACACAGTAGACAAAAGGCTCACGGACGTAAACGTGAAGTTTCAAACTGTTGTATTTGAGAACATTTTCAGCCTTTAATACTGAGATGGAAATCAGGCATCTACTCGGCACTACAGAGGGCCTAAAACGGTTGGTAATAGTCAAGATCTCATTCTCCTACTGTTTATCACATTAAGAATTATTTAAGAATCTGTGAACATGCATTGCAAAAGCAGCAATGTTTAACTTATGGATCATGTGCTGATTCATTCAAGTTGATCAAATGCATGAGTGAAACTCCTCCCGAAGGAGATCATAAACATACAAATTAAGGTGACAAATTAAAGGAAAAACCTGAGAAACATGCCTGACAGTGTGTCCATGACTACAAAAAGGCACAAACACTGACAAAAAAAAACCCCTCAAAGGTACAACATTGTACTTAATTGTATACCTTAACATAAGAAATAAACATTTCAAATGGAAAAAGGCATATTTGTACTTTTTCATAAGCTAAAATAAAAAAAAGAAGAAGTCTGGAATCAAGACAGGGTGTGGAGACTCAAAGCAACTTAAAAATATAACAAGATAAAATTCGGTTTTCTAACTAAGGGTCCTGAAAACCAACCCCGGAATGCGCCACCCAAGTGACACTTTAGTACCTTTATTTCTGAGAGGGTTAAAAAAGGGTACAATAAGAGACTCGGTATAGAGAACAACTCCAAAACACTTTGTTTCACTAGTAAATGACTTAACTGTAAGTTTATACCCCAGCAATTTGCATTTATAGCATAGTGTATTTAATATTGAGTATTTCCCACAGAATTTTTTATTTGCCTTTTATTTTAAGCTTTCTATTTAACATTGTTCTTGTCTTTATGTGTCTGAAGACAAGAACAATATTACTGATATTGTTGACAGGTTTTGAACTGATATGTTCGACAGTGCTCTTCACCAAGATCACCAAAACACCAACGGAGGGATGATCGATGTTCCATCCCTGCAGTACAGTAGAAGACTTGTAGAACCAGGGACTGAGAACTGAACTGTTCTTGTGGATCAACACTGAACTAAGACACTATACCGGTTTCCCAGAGATGGATTAAGGCTAATCTTGGCCTAAATATCAGCATCAATGGACAATTACTATTGGAAATAGGCATAATTTGGCTCTGGGGAATTATAACAGTCCATATATGTTGGTTTTTCCTTTAATTTCTCACCTGTCAGTTTATTTGAAACTCTTTGTGAGTGTCCTACTTTCAAAATCTGATCTGTGGAGATGTGAACTTGTCCATGACAAAGTATACATTTGACATTACTTTCAACAGTCAAGTCCTACTCTAATTAGGCACAGGAAACTGGTCTGAGATCAGCAGAAAATAGCGACCTCTGCCATCCCGGCCTGGATCTTCTACTTACATGTACAGTATAAGAAGTGAGAATATAAAGTTACCACCTTGCCATCTACTGGTGGAAAGGTGTCATAAAAATTTCCGAACACTGAGACACTTCTGCCATGAAGCCTCTGTTACTCCTGCGCTGGAATCCAGCAGGCTGTGAACACCGACCAGCGTCTTCTGGTGCAGCAGTTCATGCCCAAGAGTCCTAAACTTAGCATATGTCTTAGAAGACCTAGTGTTTTTTGTTTTAAGGCAAAAAATGAGTCTTTTTCCAGGCAGGATTCATCCTCCCATCAAAGGTCCATCACCATCCGAGCTTTGAGATGTTTGATTTTGAGGGAATAATACTCCTCCTGTAACTGCAGCACTCGTTCCTGCCGGCGGAGAATCAACATCTCCAGGTCTGTTTTTTCCGTGGAGGGGGACGGCGTGCGGGGGGGGCTCACAGGAGCGATTTCTTGCCTGTTCATATCGTTTGAGTGGTTGACGGGCAATTCGATGTTCATGATTGGTGCAATCGGGGCTGGAACATATTTCATTTCCACTTCTTCTTGGTAGGCCGAATTCTCTTCTTCGATACTGGAAAAGGACAACATGGGGTGGGGAGGGGTCATTGCATAGTGTCACTACTGCAAAGATTAATATTGTGGTATTTAGTAGAAAAAGCAGCACTAAGAGTTGCACAAAGTATAGAAAGTTAAATACAATGCAAACAATTCAGTAATCGAACTTTCTATGCTTTATTTAAATAAGCTTGTGCGGTATTTGATGTCATTTGAAGTTTTTATTAATTAAGAGGTGGAAAAGAAAGAATGCTAATTAAGCTGATTTCAAATATTTTTCTGCGTTTTGATCTTTTCTCTATAGTTTCATTTGATACTGAATATTATGATACTAAATTTGAATTCAGTTCTGGTGTCATAACATTCACAATAAATGTTATTTTCATCGTTACAATCCCGTCACAGAAAACAAAACTAAAACCAAATGAAAATTACAGGTCAGATTTAATAAAAAAAAATATCATAATTGCTGTCAATCTACCAGAACTTTGTGAGGGGTGGCCATTTTAGTGGCTTTTCTACTAAGAACTCCACAATTGACATCAGTTTGGCTCACATTTCTGTATGAAAGTGCATTTCTGCCAGGTTCTAGGTTCACACTGATGTATGCAAGGGTTCGATCATTGTTTCTGTATTTAAGATGCCTAAATGTACACCTAATTGTAATTACACTGTAATTGCTTGATGAAAAACACAATGGTAAACGGTTTTAATATTAGCAAATTTGTAGTCATTTTTACTGCTGCAAAAATACAGTATTTGTCATAAAACTGTATTCATTCAGACTTGTACTGTAGTTGTTGTCGACTGCACTAAATGTTGTCTTGTCTGGTTGTTTTGTTGTTCTTGTGTCTGTTCTGTTAGGAACGTTGTTTCATTTCACTCTGTACTGTGTGTGTATGGTTGAAATGACAATAAAACCTACCTGACTTTACTTCTTATCTCTCAGATTGAATGCAGCTATTCTTATTACTTTCTGTATATATATGGCTACATATATGTGTACATCTATGTGTATTTTTGCACACCACGAGTTTTTAACACTAATCCGTTTACTTTATAAAATGCATTTTTTTATTCTTTAAACATTGGACAACTACAAATGAAAACGTGTCCAGTAAAATCAGTTTCCTTTCTAAGATGAGAGAAGCTGTAACTCCTATTAACTGGTTGTTGGTGATACAGAGTTAAATTCTAGACTGTCCTTTAACTCCAAATGCACTCGTTACTGTTTCAGCACTTAATAGCTCCTTAAATATCTAACGCTCGTCTGGTGATCCACATTATAATTATAATTATATTAGGTGGTTGAATAAAAGCATTTTTCTGGTTAATAAAGAACTCAAATGGTGAAAATACTATAAATGTATTTGTTAGGAATGAATATTGGGTATATTATAGAGGCTTGGAGTAGCAAAATTTCAAATGAGTAACATGCGAATGCAGAAAATATCAGTGTGTGACTGGTAGAGTTTTACAGTATATATACACACACAGATAGATAGATAGACAGATGGATAGACAGACAGACAGACAGACAGACAGACAGACAGACAGACAGCTGTGGATGTTTCTTACATAACGAAAGAAAAAAGAAAGAAAGAAAGATAGAAAAACAAAATAAAACAGAAAGAAAAAAGAAAAGTTCCGCCAGGTTGAGACGTACCTATCCTTGAGTTCAGACTCCTTTCTCTGGAGTTTGAGAATGTCCAGCACGACCTTCGTAACTGGACTCACGTGATCTGCAACAAACAACAGAGGTTCAAAATAAAAAGGAGAAAGATAAACATCCTCCTAACAGCTCGGTGTGTTTAGATGCATAGAAAGTGTAGAAATTCAGTAAGAGCTTTAATTTTGTAGCTGGACTGTTGAAAAGTACCTGAACATACTTACATGCCAGCTCCTCACCTGTGTGCAGCCTGTGGGCCAGCATGGCCTCTTTGGCCTTGGCGAGCTCTACGAACCAGTGCCTCTCGCACTCCTTGCCCGTGCGGGGGACGTCGGGGTGGACGTTGGAGATCTCTTCGGCGATCTCGTCCCAGGCCCACCTCCGGTTCGTGGCGATCTCTCGACAGGAATGCCGGCCGGTCAGCAGGTCCGCTCTCCTCGCCTTCACCAGCTGCACCAGCAGCAGCTTCTGCTCCGTTGACCAGTTCGGCTTTCTTGGCCTCATCCTGGACTCCAGAAGTTCAGCTTTAAGACAGAAAGACTGGTAAATAATAATAATAATAATAATAATAATAATAATAATAATAATAATAATAAACCCCAAAATTTAAATTTTAAGCTTTCATCACAAAAAATCAGGTTAAAAAAAATGCTCTTAAGTATACATACATACATACATACATACATACATACAAACATACATATACATATACAGACATACATATATGTATGTATGTGTATATACATATCATCCTTGTGGGACTTCAGAGCTATTTTCATGCCAATATATACATTTTCATACATTTAAGTGCTAAATTATTAAGAAAAATACAATTTACTAATTTTGTAACAAATATTAACGTAAATTCAGCTACATTTCCATATAAAAAATAACTATAATGTTTTGGTACTGTGGAGAGAAACACAAAGAAAGGCGTCTTGGGATGGTGAAATACCGCTGTACTCATAGGCAGGAGGTTTGAAAGTAGCCAATCTGAGAATGTTATTTATTTCTCCTTGCTGCTGATTGGCCGCTGCCCTTTGACGCAGCGGCAGTCCAGAATTTCCCCCGTGGAGAATCTCTTGTGTTTTTTGTTTTGTTCTTCTTAAAGCCCTGTATTTTTATTACAGTAAATTAAATGAATTTGTATTTACTTGCTCATTCCAAAGAAAACGCCTGTGAATTACAGTACAATCTATACAGGGGTAACGTCGGTGTTTACATTCTGCTGGAGTTCAGTGTAAACTGTACAGCACGAATACGGGTTTACCTTTAGATTTTCTTTAAGGGTGATGTACTAAGCTGAGTTTAAAATGAAATTAAAGTGTTTTGGGAGCACTATAAAAATAGGCATTTTTAGGCTTTTTTTCTTTTTACCACATCACAACAACATGGTTTTTCACTATACGAGGGTGCTCTTGGAACGCGAAAAGCGGGGGTTTACTGTAATATATAAATATTACAGTTTACACATATTATATAT
>JBBJLS010070629.1:2500-11748 GCA_037577275.1 Bryconaethiops microstoma
AGAGCAACTTCCAGAAGCCCCTCGCAAGCTTTAGTGATTGGGTTGAGGTGGGGTGTTAATGGCAAAGCTAAATCGAGATTGATCTCCCAGAAATGACTTCATCTGCCATGACTGGCACTCAGTTTAACGAGAACACTCTTGTTTCATACCAATCAACACAAACATGACAAGAGGCTAGAAAGGTCACCTGAGTCATCATTCAGAAAGCAGGGTTCCTCACTAAATCTGAACTCAAGCCTACATTCGAGGACTGACCAATAGCTCATTTGCCAATAACCTGGCATGCTTTAAACTGGTTACGAGTAAGAGTGATTAAAGAATATTGCTGAATAATTAACAAAGAGATCTTGCTGTGTTGTCTGGTTAACGGATAAATTGTTATGTATTATCTGGTTAACAAAGAGATCTTGTTGTGTTAGATGTGCATTCTAGTGCACACTTAATGACACCACTGCTAGAATTCAGGATTCTATCACTGATCCTGTTGGCTGTACCATTAAGTTGACTTTTCCTGTAAATTATTGTACAGTTGCTTGTTTTTTTTGTACTCTGTTGAGTCCCATCCTGCCTACACTTGTGAAGTCTTCTGGTGTTCTGTGTTTGTTCTTTGTGTTGCACCATGTTCCTAGAAGAATTTTGCTTCACTGTGTGCTGTGTATATGGTTGAAATGACCATAAATGTGTTATGTGTTATCTGGTTAACAGAGATATCTGGTTAAAAGAGAGAATCTGCTTTTTTTATCTGTCTGAGAAATCTTGTTAAAATCTACCGGGAAAGTCTTGCTTTGTTAACTGTTTAACTTACAAATCTTAACTAAGAAATCCAACAAAAATAAATTAGTGTCACCAAAAGGCCCCACCAGGCTTGAGTATGAACAGTCTTACAGTGGTTGAATCCTTTCACTTTCTTTTGGGGTATAACTGCGAAACCTGTTTTTTAATTGTGAATAGAATGTCTTTACACACATTAACACCTGTAATCGAACAGGGAATGCTAATGTAACTAATTCACATCGTCTTAATCTGTGTTTAATGTTTCTCTGACCTTTTTATGTCAACACGAAACCCTGTGCTAGACTAGATTTGGCAGTCTCTCCTACTTCTGGCTGAATGTGTCTCTTCAAATTATTTGGTGCCTTGGCGATGATCTCCAGAGAATAATTAAACAGATCCCACATTGGGAAGCATTAAAATTCCATTGTTTACTGAATGCATGCCTGCATCAAGCTAATGAATCATCCTATTAATCTGTTCCTGCCAGGTCCAGGAAGAGACTACTCACTCACACTCTCCTGGGAGCAAATCGTTATTCAGGGGTGGATTAATTTACTAATCAGCCCAAATGGGCGGCATTACAGTGCCAACCTGTTGTTTGCTTGCTCAAACAGAGCAACAGCGAGTGATGAAGACATCATTCTTTAGCTCAAACTCATTATTTCTACCCCAGACGGCCATAAAAAGGGTGTTTAAGGGAAGAGTGCTAGTTAGCCAGGCGATGTGGATGACATATAGCACTAATGTGACCAGATGTTCCGCTGGGAGGGTGGGGGGTCAGTTATACATTCAACCCACACAGTTTATTAAGCATTGTATTCTCAATTTGGCACATGTCATGGTCACATACGGACTACAAGAGCAGGCTATTTATCTGACATTTCAATTTAAAAAAGGGCCAGAATGGGAAAGTTGCTATGTCAACGCTGAAGATCTTCATTAAATAAATATAAATGTTTTGTAGGTTTCATACTAGAGCTTCTTTCTAAATGAGCCTGCCAACAAAATGAAAACTTTTTGATAGAACGTTTATCTGCCTGACGTGTTGTAGCCTCTCAGCCTGTTCCAAAACTGTGAACTGTGCTTCTGCACATTCCTGTGATCCGATTACACGTAGGCCTACTGTGTATGTGCACATACGTCGGTGCATGTTCAATCTATTTTGTATAGTGTTCTATTAGCCAAAAAAAAGAGTTTAATATATTTTCAAATAGTTTACTGGATAGGTCAGCACTACTGAAGAACAAGCTGGGACCACCTGCAACACTGAAATTCAGAACTAGTCTCCCTACATGTAAAGACTTAAAAAGGAATTGGAAATCATTTGTTTTTCTTCTGACCTGTGACATTTGTCTTTGAGCTTTTTGCTTAAAAATGTGAAAGTTTATAATTGGGGAATTTTTAATTTCTGGTTAACTTTAACTAACTAGCCAATCAAATGAAAAGAGCAAAGGTTTGGGAACACATCCTCTACATAACCTTAATTAGACTTTTATTTATATTACATTTTTATAAATTGTTACATTATTTTCAGAGCTGGAGGTGGCAGAGTTGAAAATATTAAGATTTGCACTGGGAGTAATGAGGATGAACAGGATCAGGAATTAATTTATTGGAGGGACAGCTCGAGTTGGACCTTTTGGAGGAAAAGTCAGAGAAGCAAGTTTGCATTGGTTTGGACATGTGCTGAGGAGACACTCTGAGTGTGTTGGGAAAAGGATGCTGAGGAGAGACTGAGTGTGTTGGGAGGAGGATGCTGAGGAGAGACTCTGAGTGTGTCGGGAGGAGGATGCTGAGGAGAGACTCTGAGAGTGTTGGGAAAGGGATGCTGAGGATGAAGCTGCAGGGAAGAGAAGTGGTAGTAGGAGGTTTATGGATGTGGTGAAGGAGGACATGCAGGCAATTGGTGTGAGAGAGAAATATGCAGAGGGGAGAAGGAAATGGAGAAACCCTCGGGAGAAACCCTCACATGTTGATTAAAAATCAACAAAACTATGGGTCTTTAAATTTTTGCATGAGACTGTTAATGAATAATTCAGAGGATATTTAGTAGATGCAGATTTTGTCTGCTGCTCTTTTTGTAACAACCTAAAACCCAATTGCAATTACTGTTGACATCTGTTTGTTAGTCAAACAGCCTTCTTGGTTTAGTTTGTGAGTAATAGTGGCTGGGGGGGAGGTGGTTGTCAGACCCCTAGCTGGGGCTCAACCTGCTGCTCGTTGTGGAAACTGTGATCAGCTTGATGGATCAGTGGAGGATGTGTGACTGGGAGTGCGATGCAACACTCAACTGATGGAGCATTTAGAGAAGAACACACACTCTCTCTAATAGGCAGGCACAAGTGGTTGGCAGTCATTTTCCAGCTGCCTCTGTGCTCCCTTTTGGAAACCAGTTTTATTATGGATGAGATGAGATGGATGAGATGTTTTTCCTTTTGTTCAAGAAATACAATTAGGTTTTGGACTAAAAAACAATGATCCGTTACATTTTATCGAGGTGCTTTGCAAATTCTACACTGGTCTTGTTTGGGGTTTGGTAAGAGGACGGTGCAAAGGCATGGACTTTTCATAAGGCTCATAATTAAACATCTAATACATTTGGAAGTGTTTATTATAGGACTGGACATCCTGAATGAATCTGTACTATACTGATGGTGTACAGCAAAATACCCTCAGGGGCCAGAATTAGAACCAGAAACCTTTTTTATCCTGGAGGACACTACTTATGCTACAACTGCACAGTCACACAGATAAACATAGAAAAGAACAATATAAAATATAACATAGTCAAAATAAAACTCTCCAGAAGATACACTCCAGCTTAATATTAAATACATTATGCCATGTAGATCAAAGGCTGTTGTCAGTAGAGAGGTGGACATGAATGCTATTGATACATAAAATCACTGCTGAAGCAGTTTAATAATGAACACAAATAGTGGTTTAGACTCTTTAGACTTTGTTATTGCACATAATACGTAGTCTCACAGGCTTTGTTCACAATACAGGAAAACTACATTTTGAATCATATCAGATGACCAAAGGATGAAAAAACATATGAAATCAGATCTGACTGGTCGACCTCCAAATGTGGCTTGAATCTGACTGAAATTGTGATTTTTCTCTTCTTACTGGAATTCCGTATTGAAGCAAATAAGATCAGGAAATAAAGAAGATGAAATGACCTGGTTTTAGAAAAGCTGTTGGGTGATCAAATTTGAATGCAGTATATAAGGTAACCAAGTTAGCCATTTGCAATTTTCAGAATATTATTTTTATTTTCTTTTTAGGAATAAGGAGTGTTTGTTAGTGTGCAGAAGAGAAAATACAGGTAGAGTTTTTGGTGACACCTGTTTGATGTCCAGCCGTGGTCGGGACCCTCATAGGAGCACCAGTGAGCAGGCGCCGTGTTTGTGGCGGACTGTTCTCAGCACTGCAGTGACACCAATGTGACAATGTGGTTCTGGAAATAGTGCTGTTTTAATGGGCCTATTTTTACATGACTCTACTAGTTTAACTGTGTATGACTGTCTAAGTTTTATTACTAAACACACTCATCGGCCTATTCAGTAATCACTGAGCCAGCATCATCATCAACCTCACCATCATCGCAATTATCATCATCATCGTCATCCTCACCTTCGTATTAAAAAAGGCATAGTTGCCCATCAGATGGCCCTGTGGCAACATTAATTTATGGTGAGTAAATTAAAGCACACAAGATAACATTACAAAGACTCCAGCTGAGGTGCCAAAGAAGAGGCAGGTGTGAAAAAAAAGGAAAAACTTATTTGAAATCTCAGGTTAACACCAGTTAGCATCGCATACGCCTGCGAGAAGAGAAACTGCCTTGCTTAACTGCTTGAACAAGCCAAAGGTCAGCAATACACCCTTTATACAGCATTATTTTTAGAGACAGATTTGCTACATGAAGCACTTCATGTTCAAACATGGCTACAGAAAGTGTGTTAAACATAAAGCTGTCTGTTATTTTTAGTATTTTACATTATATCTCTACTGCAAGTGTAACATAGTAATAAATGAGCATTTGCATGCATTTTTCTGTACCTATTTCACCGTTGAAGTCAACAATGAGGTTAAAAACCTGATCACAGAAAATTATTCTGACTAACTTCTCAGTCAGACTTAAAAGTAGTGCTTCAATGTCTGAGGAACTGGTGGAATCTAAATACAGAGGCTAAAGCACCATCTACTGTTCAAATATGCATATAACAGGTCTATTAAGAAGAACCACCCTGACACTGGCAGACACACAGCTCAGAATGAGAACTTTTGCATGCTTCACTTCTTTTTCTATGAAGCCCAAACTGGCTAGTTAAAAAATAAAATATTAAAAAGCTAGTAAAAAAAGAAATGTGTACACTGTGGAATCTGAGCTTCATCATTGCTTGTATATGGTTGACATGACAAAGTTCACTTTGACTTTGAAGAGAAAAAAAAAAAATCACAATTTTCCACCTTCCCCTAATGCAGCCGAACAGTTAAGTCGCATTCAGTGTCCAAAATGTTGCTGAATGTGTCTGAATGCTGCTATCAATCACTAGAATTCACTTTTCACCCAAATCATTTCCATAAAAATATATCACCAAATCTCTCTCACCTTGCCCAAACCACATCCAGATCTGGAACAGACATGACTTTCTGTTTCATCTATATCTGAGGCTAGTAGAAAATTGTGTTAGAACCTTTAAGCACTGGTTTTTATGAGTACTTTTAGATTTTAAAAAAAGATATGCGTGTATACACAGTTTGACCCAATGTGAAAACTTTAATTGTCTTTAAGAAAAAGACGCAACAAAATATCTCACACACTGCTCATACAATAACCAGTAGGTCCGCTGCTTCACATTTAAACTGCTTCACTTGGCAGCCCAAGCAGTACTCAGTATTAACACATTACACACAGTACAGTATCATGTTAGGCACAAGGTGGAGGGGAGAAGTGTGTTTGCAGCATTCTTGCCCAGCATCAAGTATATTCTGAACGTCCGCTCTGTGCTCCGAGTGCACGTCAAATATGATTGTGATCTGGGCTCACTTTCAAACCTGATCATGTTTTTAATCTTCATCAATACTACATTATTTAAGCAATATTCTAAATCAGAGAACCTGCACATACATACTGAGCTCAGGTCTGTTATGACCTTCTGTATAGGCTTTCATTTCTTTTTGGGTCTTCCTGCATTGCAATGGCTTGTGAACGTAACACCCCTGCAGATTTGAACCCTGTAACTAGGGCCCTCTGTAGCTCATCTATTACTCGGTGTACAACGAGATCACCTTAACGTGCTTCTCTGTAATTCATTTAACTTACTGGTATGGATAAATAGCTTCCCTTTTACCCGTTACTAAGCCCAACCCCCCTTTTTAGTCACCTCCCTGCTTTCCTCACTGCAACAGAGGGTACACACAGTCGAAGTGGCCTAGGTTACGGCAGGACTGGAGCCAGCGCTGGACGTTGGCTGGGGCAGATGTGGCCTGGTCAGCCTGCAGGACACAGCACACACAGACGATGTCGGCCAGCGAGAGCTCCTGACCCAAAAGCCAAGGCGAGCGGCCCAGGGCGTTATTGAGCGAGCGAAGGACGGCTGCCCGCTCTTTACTGCCCCCTTCAGCCAGCTGGAAAACAGCCGTGTCCACCCAGGAGTCCACCTGCGTGGCAGCGATGGCGTCCTGGGGCTCGGCAGCCAGCAGGCGGTACAGGAAGCGGGCTACGTTGGCTTCACCTTCGATGGGGCACATGCTCTGGGTGTTAAACTTCATCTGGAGTTTTGGCACTGCATGGAGAGGGACAAGGGGTGCGGTTAGAGATTCAAATGTGAAATGATAAAACATAAGCTAACCATACAGTCATTTTATTAGAATCTCTTTCTGGTGAACATTTTTGGCACTTTTCCACTGGCACAAGCTACCGTGAACAAATATATTTCCTTTACAAATAAGGCAACCTGTGCCCATGCAGTCACAAACCTGCTCGATGGCAAAGTCAAAAGTGGGTCGCAGCTGAGTCGACTGCATTACTGCTTTCTGATTGGTCTTGTCATGACAACACGGAAAGAGTACACTGCTTTACTGTCCGCGCAAAAACAATGGAGATACAAACGAACAACTGAGAAGTACAAGCACTACTATCTGTTTTGGGGAGTTTACCAATAAATCTATTTTTAATGCTGTGAGAAATTATACCAGGACATCGCTAACAAGGTTAGGTATTCATTACATGGCCAAAGAATAGTAAAAAAAAAAAAAAAAGAAAAGAAAAAACTCAAACAAGACTTTAAATAATAAAAGACCACAATATAAAAAGCAGCAATAAAAGAAAAACATTCTGCTGGTATGACCCCATGGATGCAGTTTTGGGACGACCCACCATTACCTGGCTGAGATATACTGGAAACTCAAAGCGTGCTATGACTTTCATGCCATCCCAGTATGGTTTAGGTACAGCACAGTGCCTGAATGCCTATGTGAAAATATTTTGCATTCGCTATTGTACTCCTTCATCAATGGTCAGTTTCTGAGCACAGAGCTGCTTGATATTTCTAACGGGCTGACCATTTTCAACCAGCAGTCATACTGACACGTACACAAATCCAAGCTACACCTCTGTGTTGGTCAGTGTCACTGCCTTGCTGAGAGTGGTCCACTGCCCAAATAGTGTCTGGCTTACAGCAGTCATGACCAGTGATGAGCAGGGAAGAGGGTGGCTAACAAGGAAGGCTACAGTCATAACTCTGCACCTCCAGTGACCTAAAGTTGGGGGACACTGGATGGCTGTGACCATGACCAATAAGTGTAGCTGAGATTCTGTGAGTTACTTTTTCAATTAAATGTATTAATTATTAAGAGTTCTGAAACCATTCCGCATTAAATATTCCTTTAAATCTAGAGTCATTTTCTCCATATAATAATAGACATCCAGGCAAGTAAGAGAGATTGATTCCAGAAAGCACTCAGCTGCTGCCGAGATAAAAACTGAAGACATGAAAGGAATAAAACTATGTTACTTAAAAATCTCGTTAACCTCCACACCCTCTTCCTTTCTCCCTTACCGTCTTTCCATATGAGCGTGAAGCCCAGCTGGAAGCGATGGCGGGTGTAGCTGTCGGTGTGGCGTGGCCCCAGGCACGAGAGCAGCTGTGGGGACACGCTGGAGACAGACGAATGCACGTGCACAGAAGACAGCACACGGTAACGCTGGCACAGCAGCCCATGCAGCACCAGCAGTGAGAGGGGTGGACTGAGTGGGTTGGCATTGATTACAATGTCCCTCAGGGCACCCAGGTCCTGCAACAACATCAGAGATTTCACACTTGGCCAGGCGGAAAGAAAGTGATTTAATTACAGGTAAACAACAAAAAATAACCTTTACTCGTTAAACAAAAGGTATCAACAAAAATGCGTGTTCTAACTGAGGAAAAAGTTAGGACACCCTGCCCCCAATAGCTAGTGGTCCCTCTTCAGCTGCAATAACTCCAGTGAGATGCTTCTTGTAGCCAGCTACCAGTCTCTGGCATTGGTCCTCAACGCAGAATTCTTTCAGCTACGAAATGTTTGAGGGGTTTCTTGCATGTATAGCCTGTTTCAAGTCACCCCCAGCATCTCAATGGGAATAAGATTTGGGCTTTGATCCGGCCATTCCAGGACTTGCTATTTCTTCGTTTTCAGCCAGTCCTTGGTGGATTTACTGGTATGTTTTTGGTCATTGTCATGTTGCAGGGTCCAGTTCCACTTCAGCTTTAATTTTCTTACTGATGGTCTCGCATGTTCCTCAAGCACCCTCTGATACACAATAGAATTCATGCTGGATTTTATGATGGTGAGCTGACCAGGTCCTGCTGGAGCAACAAACATGTCCTCTGTTTTAGCACCAAAATAATTAATCAGTCCAAAGAACTTCAGAAGTCCAGAAGTCCTGGTCTTTGTCTACACTCTCTCTGGCAAACTTAAGCCTGGCCTTCAAGCATCTCTTAGAGGGCAAAGGTTTCCTTCTTGCACACCTCCCACACCAAGTTATTAACTTGTGCAGTCTCTTTCTGATTGTAGAGGCATGCACCTTCACATCAACAGTAGCAAGAGCCTGCTGTAGGTCCAGATCTTTTTAAATCCTCCATTACCAGACTCATAAGCTGCTACAATCATCTATCTGAAGGCCTCAGACAGCTCTTTTGATCTCACATGTTGTTCACACTCACTTCAACAGTCAGGAGCACACCAAACTAAATGTCTGGGTTTAAATAGGACGAGCCTCCTTCAAAATTCTGAGTAGCGATGTTCTAATCATGTGTCTTTATTTCAGTTTTAATTGTTCACTTATATATATATATATATATATATATACATACATACACACACACACACACACACACACACACAGGAGGAAATAATTACTTGACCCCTCGCTGATTTTGTAAGTTTGTCCAATGACAAAGAAATGGAAAGTCTCAGAACAG
>JBBJLS010070630.1:0-11743 GCA_037577275.1 Bryconaethiops microstoma
TTGCTTTTTGGACTATATTCCTGTTTAATAAATACTAACCTTCTGCAATTGGATCCGTCCTCGTATTCATTACACTAGGGTTGAGTCCAAGACCAAAACACAACACAGAGAACACCTGGCACAGGTAAACGAACACAGAGATGAGTGAGAAACTCTCTCACTCTCACTCTTCTTTAGTTTGTTTTTACTTCTTTTATCCTTTTTACCACTTTATTATTCTTTAACACTGTTTTCATTCTGGCATTATTTGCATTTCATGTATTTTTTTTACATTTAAATTCTCTTCAAATTCTCCTTTGTGTATAAAGACTTGCCAGAAGTTTCCTTATTAATAGATAAATGAATGAAGTACATTATTTTACGAAAGTGTGATTGTGATGGCGGTGTTCAAGTTCTCACTGTTGACAGGACTGAAGGATGAGACTGACCTTATTTTAAGAAGAGACTGGCTTTATTTTAATGCACGTTTTAAAAAAATGTAGAGCAAAAGAACATCTTGTGGCTAAAAATACCTCGTCTTCTCGTTTCTGTCTTATCTCCTCATCGTTACAGCAGAAGTCCTGAGTCATCCCTTCAACCCCACAGTGCTGAGAAGGACAAAGTGATCTCCTCAGGAAGGAGATGAAGCTCTTTTGATCAGTGAGAGAAGAAAACGAGGCCTGCAGAACCTAAAACAGGACATTCATGGAGGGCCACCAGAGAAGATGCTGTTCTGATTTCCTTTCTAAAGAAAACAGATGATATGAAACAGTGTGTGTGAAGATTAGAGTGTATGATCAGACCCTTTATCAGACAGTGTATGTGAAGAGTGTGTGATCAGACCCTTTATCAGACAGTGTATGTAAACAGATGATCAAGCCAGACATTAGTATATTTCAGGTGAATATTTTGCACACAGTGGCCTACGTATAAATCATTCAAGCATAACAAAGAACATCTCACTTAAGTCCTGAACCAGTGAGGAAACAAGAGCAGATGATTCCAGATGATCAGGCAGTGATCAGTATACTGGTGGTGCTGAATGCTGAGTGGTTGGAACTCCTTTATCTAGGCTCCTTGTATCTCTAGACACTTTGCAGCTACACAGTATGTCAAAAATAAGACAGTTTGACAGACAGAAAATAGTATTTTTCCACCAATAATGTGATTCAAAGCAACATATAAAGAAATGAGGGGAGCTCAAGAGTTTTGCACAGTACTGTATTTGTCATGTTCATGCCTGGATGAATATTGTAATATGAGTTCATAAACTCGTAATGTACACCGTACCATTTCTGAACCTCAATGTTCAGGCCCAGGTCGTGTGGGTGACCTCTAGCGTGACCTCTCCACACGTGAGTGTCAGAATGAGGTCAGCAGGGCAGATCTGCAGTGGAGCAGAGCGAACATCTGACACACATCTGAGAGAGCAGACATCCACATGGGATTTATCTCATTTTCACTCAAACAGGAGAAAATCGCCGCAGTTGTTGTTTTATGACTCATTCGCTTAGTCATCTGAGATGAGGTGAGTG
Source organism: Bryconaethiops microstoma (assembly GCA_037577275.1). Lineage (NCBI taxonomy): Eukaryota > Metazoa > Chordata > Actinopteri > Characiformes > Alestidae > Bryconaethiops > Bryconaethiops microstoma. The sequence continues at coordinate 1,515 of JBBJLS010070630.1, forward strand.
TCAGACATCCATGCACTCACACATGCACACACACACACATACACACACACATACACACAAGCATGTCTCTGCTAGCCTGTATTGAGAAACATAAGATATAAACAACTGTGTAACTCAGTCTCTGTTCAAACTGCAAAACATACTCCCTGGCCAGTTTATCAGTAGACCCCACCCTGCTGGAGACTGTGGCCGACATGCTGATGGACAGTGTTCGGTTTCTGACCACAGAGGGGCTGGTGGACAACTCTCAACCCAGCAGTGTGTGTAAAAACGGTAGCTGTGCCTATTACACATGCACACACACACTGATGTGTCAGTGTCCCTGCTGTACAAGTAATATCTGGATTCAGAAACTGACCGATGATGATCGGGGTTGTGAGGGGTTAATAAACTCTGCAAACAGTCTGTGACTGTACAGCTGCATAGTGTTTCTAATACAGTGGCCAGTTAGTGGGAGTTGCAAGTTGTTTCCAATATAGTGGCCTGGTGGTGTGTGTAGGTAGGTGTTTCCAATTAAGTGAGCAGTTACTGGATTTCTGAAGGTGTTTCCAGTAAAGCGGTCAGTTAGTGAATGTAGATGGCTGGAATAACTGTGAGCAGCTTTTAGAGACAGACATTTGGTTCCATTCACCTCCACTGTGAACAGTTCTGACTGATACTTATTTGTTTTTGTGACACTAAACTGGGGAACTTTAAATAGTTCATTTTGAACATTAAAGTAGTGGTTGCATAAAAAAAGAGATTTCCATTATAAAGTCCCTTTTTAAAGGAGCACATTTTTCCAAGCAAATAATATGATTTAATATTAAATAATTAATCATATTATATTATGACTTCAGACTGCACTCACTCCCTGGCCTGTCTGTGATAAGGGCGGCGGGGCTGATAAGAGATCAGTGTGTTTCGCTGTGTGAGTGTGAAGGAAAGAGATGCACTTACTTAGCTCATCTGCTGACTTCTGACCTTCACAGAGCTTCTGAAGTTCGGGATCAAAGTGTGAAATCTTACACACCCTAAACAGCAAAATATCTTTCAGGATTCTGTCATTGCGGGTGAGAGCAGCCAAGTTTGGGAGGTATGTGTGTGTGTGTGTGTGTGTGTGTGCGCAGTTTAGGCCTTGGATGTAAAACACTGTGATAAAAAGAACCCACAAACTACACTGCAATTAATTTTACAATATATATTGTGGGACATACTGTCATGTCACAGGGCCTCCTTCTCCTGGCACCCAAAACAATCACACTTGCACCAGGAATAGTTAAAGTACTCCATGTCCTTTTATTCTCCAAACAAAACAAAATCCAAACAAAACAAGACAGGCCTGAGAGCCTAAACTTTACTCTTAAGTTTCCAAGAGAACCCAGGAGAAAAACCAAAGGACCGCGAGGGTTGACCAACAAATAAAACCTAAACACAAAGTCCTTAAATACACAACACAAAAACCCCAACCACCAATAACAAAACCCAAACACTGATTGCTAATGCCACCCAGGTGTAACTAATAACAAACTTAAACAAGGGTGGCCTCTAGTGGCCACCAACCGTCATAGACCCCAGCCCTGACACATGTTAGTATACATAATTACAAATATACAAGCGCAGAAACTTTTTAATGTTCCTAGTGTGTGTGTGTGTGTGTGTGTGTGAGTGTGAGTGTGAGTGTGTGTGCGTGTGTGTGTGTGTGTGTGAGTGTGAGTGTGAGTGTGTGTGCGTGTGTGTGTGTATATAGATATATAGATATATATATATATATATATATATATAGCATAGCACATATGTGCATGTTACTACTATATATAGGCATATACGCATATGTAATTCATATTCGTATTGATCAAATCCAAATAACCGGTGTATGAGCGTGTGTGTGTTTGTATATGTGGGGCGCTTTTTCCTGCTCAGGATTCCCTTTGTCTCTCTCTCTCTCTCTCTGCAGCCCCTTTCTCGCTTGGCCACTGTGTTTTCCAGTAAAGCACTCAGAGGCAGCCGAGCTCTGAGTGGATCGATAGTTGTTAGTGTTTCTGTTCTGCTGGGCAGAGAAACAGCAGCTGTTAATGAGTGTGTTCTGACTTTCACAACACATTACTGGAACACATCTTATTTCTCTCTGATCTCCCTTTGCAGGGTGACTCTGCTGACTCTATTAATGGACTCCACTGTACTCTACTGACTTTACTGACTCCACTAACTTTACTGACTTTTCTTGTACTCTGCTCTACTTTATTGACTCTACTGACTCTACTGTATTTACTTACTGTACTGTACCCTACTGACTCTGCTGTACTCTACTGTACCCTGCTGTATTTACTGACTCTACTGACCACAGATTGTACTGACTCTACTGTACTCTACTGACTCTACTGACTCTACTGTACTGTTGTACTCTACTGACTCTACTGTACTCTACTGACTCTACTGACTACAGATTTTACTGACTCTACTGTACTCTACTGAAATCTACTGACTCTACTGTAATTTATTTACTCTACTGACTCTACTGTACTCTGTTGTACTCAACTGACTCTACAGTATTTACTGACTCTACTGTACTCTACTGACTCTACAGTATTTACTGACTCTACTGTACTCTACTGACGCTACTGTATTTACTGACTCTACTGTACTCTACTGATTCTACTGACTCTACTGTATTTACTGACACTACTGTACTCTACTGACTCTACTGTATTTACTGACTCTACTTACTGTACTTTATATATTGATATATATTCTGTTATATCAATAGATAGAGAGGTGGATGGACGGATGGATGGAGGAACTGACAGATCAATAGAAAGATAAATAGATGGATGAATGGATGGATGAATGAAAGGCCAGAGAGACAGACTGGTATGTAGATAGATGGATAGATGATGATGGATGATGGATGACTTGATGGATGGAAGGATGGGTAGATGGATGGAAATGGAAGAATGGATGGATGTATGGACTGATCGACAGAAGGGTGTATAGACAAATGGATAAATGATTAGATGAATGGATGGAAAGATGGATAGAAGGATAAATAGATGGAGGTTCTTCTCCATGTCAGAAAGGCTCTGCAGCAGAAGTTTGACCTGCTGGTTATCCACTTGGGAGTAGAAAGAGAGACAGGGTATTTCACACAGCTGAGCTCAAACTGCAGCAAACAACAACAGCACGACTGAGTCACAGCTCCCACACAATCCGGGGGAGGGGGAACCACCAGTATTCGGGACGTGAATCCCCCCCACAACCAAACACACACACAGGACCATCTCATCCCAGCTGGTCTCTAACAGGCTCTTTAGCACCCAGTGCTTCAGGCCTGCAGGCTGCATAACTGAGGCCTCACTCAGAGGGACGGTCCCAGTGAAGTGAAAGAAACAGGTGTGTTACAGTATGGACTGCCCCCCCCCCCAAAAATAAACACTGACCCACAGAGACAGTGCCACACGTCAAGGGACACTTTTATTAAAATCCAAGCAACCATCTTCTCTTTGCAGCAGCAGTATTTTATATTAAAACAGTTTAGGACAGACATACTCACTGGCCACTTCACCAGAAATACCCACCTTTTGCCCCTTTATCACCTTCTGCCCCTTTATTACTTACTGGCCCCTTTATCAGAAACATTTATAGCTGCACTATACAGATGTACAGGTACAGATTGTAGACCTGGTACAGCCCCCTCAACCCTATTTACTGGGAAAGGACCATCTCTGCACAGGTGTGTGAAGTCCTGGTACAAGTGTATGTGTGTGTGTGCGTGTTCCTGGAGTTTACACACAAGTCAGTCGGGTTGAGAGTGGTCCACCACCCGAAATGATATCTGTGGACAGAATCTGACCCCTGATGAAGGACTAGAGGAGCAAACACAACATCTTACAGGACACCAACAAGGTGGAGCTACAAAACTCCCCTGTGAAATGATCTACAGGATGATCTTCTTCACTGTGAGCCTCGTGTTGCCCGGCCTGCACCTGACAGGCCTGCTCAGACATGTGGAGCGAAAGGATACATCACCGCGCTGAGTCAGAGTGACTCACCCTCTCAGCTCATCAGTGTGTGTGTGTGTCTGTCTGAGTGGTGACAGTAAAAATAAATGTGTTTGTGAGTGTCTCCTGCCTGCTGCTGGCAACAAATGGTACCACACCTTTCCTCATGAAAAATATCTGTAATAAAACGTCATGAAGCTTCTGCTTATTATTATTATTATTTATTGTTACTATTATAAATAACGAGTGGCAATAATAATAATAACAACAATGATATCACTGACATCACAAATCTCACAGATATCAGTTTATATTTATTGAAAATATTTATGTATTTTAGGTTGAGTTTGGTACCACCTTGTGGTAGCTGCCTGTAATGACACCTGCCCCTTACAATCACTGCTTCAAAGGTGATGAACTAATTTAAATGAATTCTGCATTTTAAACAGTTTTAAACAACTGAAGGTTAAAAGACACACACACATCTGTTTTCATTTTGTTTTAATAATTGTATTTATTTAGCATTTTATTTATAATAACAGGTTATCTTTATCATTAGAAATAAGTGGAATGTGACCTCCAGCGATGGGAAAGTCAATGCAGAGAGAAGCTGCTCTTCCTGGAAGTGCCCGGACGAGAGCCTTTCCTGTAAAGTCCGCAAGAACGGGGTGAGCATGATGAGGATGATGAAGATGGTGGGAAGTGATGTCGTCCGTTTCCAGGCTTTTCTCCTCTTCCTGAAGGACCCACATCACTCCATCACTCACACGCCTTCCCAGCAGCCCCCACTCATCACCACGGACACCATCCAGGAAGCACCAGCATCAGCATCCCGTTTCCCGGCAACAAGCATCCCTCCTCATCCCACTGTAACATGACACTTAGCTTCTCTGGAACCTTCCACACCCTCTTCACAAACTTCGCGCTCAACACTCCAGCGCATTTGATTATTTTATTGTTGTTAGTCTTTTGCTGTCGCACTACATCAGTTTAGCTTATAATATACATCTATTATACATTATTGAATGGCTTTTTTTATATTTAACATTAATTAATTATATCTACAGAATGTATAGCAATAGTGCTGCATTATTTATACTGTTTATATTGTCATAACACACACACACACACTCTGTGAGGTAACACTGGATGGCATCACTTCGGCTTAAGTAACTTTAAAAGACACATATAAACTTGTATAAATAACATTTTTTTAAAATAATACATTTATATTTGTATTTATTCTGGAAATAGCATGATTACTCTTTTAATATACACTATATGGACAAAAATGTTGGGACACACCTGTTTTTCAGGGTTTGGGCTAGACCCCTTACTTCCAGTGTAGGGCAATCTTAGTGCTTCAGTATACCAAGACATTTTGGACAATGCCATGCTCCCAACTTCGTGGACCCAGTTTGGGGAAGAATCTTTTCTATTCCAGCATGACTGCGGCCCTGTGCGCAAAGCAAGCTCCATAAAGAGTGACCCACACAGAGTCCTGACCTCAACCCCATCCAACACCTTTGGGATGCACTGGAACAGAGATTGTGAGCCAGACCTTCTCGTCAGTGCTTGTCCTCAGTGCTTGACCTCAGAAATGCTCTACAGAATGAATGGGCACAAATTCCCACAGAAACTCCAAAGTCTAGTGGAAAACCTTCCAAGAAGAGTGGAAGCTGTTATAGCTGCAACAGGGGGGACCAACTCCATGTTAAAGTCTATGTATTTGAAAACAACGTCATTAAAGTCCCTGCTGGTGTAATGGTCAGGTTATCATTAAAGAATATGGTTAAGAAACATGGCTGAGGAAAATGGTTAAGGAACGTGGTTAAAAAACAGGATTGAGGAACTTGGTTGATAAACGTGGTTGAAGAACATGGTTGATGAATATGGTGGCCTAGTGGTTAGGGGAGTCGTCCTGTGATTAGGAAGTTCGATTCCCAAGACTGCGAGGCACCCCTGAGCAAGGTACTGTCCACACACACTGCTCCATGGGTGCTGTGTTCCTGGCTGCCCGCTGCTTCACTTGGTGAATGGGTGAAATGCAGAGGAAGAATTTCACACTGTGTGCTGTGGCGTGTTCACCTATGACAAAATGGTCACTTTCATTTAAAGAACACAGCTGATGAATGTGGTTAAGCAACATGGCTAAAGAATGAGGTTGAGGAACAAGTTTAAAGAACGTGGGTAAGGAACGTGATTGACAAAGGAATTTAAGGAACATTGTAGAGTAACATGGTTGAAGAATGTGGTTGAGGAACATGGTTAAATAAAATGGTTGAAGAACATGGCTAAGGAACGTGAAGTAAAGGAAAATGATTGAGTAAATCCGTTTAAGGAACGTGATTGATGAACATGGTTAAAGACACATGATTAGGGAACGTGCTCGAGGAACATGATTAAGGAATGTGACAAAGAAAAGGACTTGAGCAACATTGCCACTTCTGCTCACCATTTAGATTCTCTCACACAGAGAGAGAGAGAGAGTTCAAAGTGATGCTCACTCACCCATTTCTGAATAACCTTCATGCTGAGATGTTTCTGGGAAGCTCCGCCCCCACGTTTATTTTATCTGGCTGTGCGCCGCCGGTTCCGCGCAGCCAAAAATGTGTGAAGAAGTCTCATGTGACGGGGTTTTCCTGGGAACACTTCAGTGATCATTGCACAGATCTGAGAAATAAAAGTAATATAACTATTAATACCTTTTTTTATTTATTCATTCACTATTCATTAATTCATCATTGTTCCACAGTTTCATTAAATAGTAATTAAATGTTAAATTAAATATATCGAGTAAACCTCTGGAAGATTAAAGAGTCCATATCACAGAAAACTATTTCATCCATTTTTTTTTAGTTAAAGAGTTTAATGTAATACATTAAAGCTGTTAAAGTTGTGTTGTTGTACTTGTACTTGTGATGTCCCATGTCCAGAAATAATATTTTACATCAGGAATGTGGATAATATCATATTTTAAATTCCATTTTATGTAAAATATGGAAAGGGGGGGGGGGGTTCTCTATTTTCTGTCTCCGTGGAGACAATCAGACCTATATTTGTCTGAAACCTGAGAGGAGCTGTATTGTTCTGAAGTGCTTGGATTTCTGTCATGGAATATTACTACAGAAACCGAAAGTGTGTCTGTGTCTGTGTGTGTGTGAGTGTGTGTGTGATACCAGATCTGCACCTGCCACAAGAAAACACCAGTGAAAAGGCTTTTGTTTTGAAATCTTTTCTAACTGAACTCAGAGTGTATGATCAGACCTTTTATTAGATAGTGTGTGAAGAGTAGAGTGTGATCAGACCCTAATATATACCATATATCATCTGAACAAAATCTGATATATATAGAATATTGTATACAGTAAACTCCCGACAATCGCGGGGGTTACGTTCCAAGAGCACCTGCATATAGTGAAAAAACGCAAAAACTGCCAAGGTAAACCGTATCCGTACTGTACAATTTCACTGAACTGCTGTCTCCCGCCGTGCTAGAATGTAAAATACCGATGTTATCCCTGTATATACTGTACTGTTTACTATACTGTAATTCATGCATGCGTGTTTTCATGTGTGTGTGTGTGTGCGTGAACTCAGACTCAGTATTAAATATACAGCTTTATTCATTTTATATATAATATTACTGTACTGACATCACTGTGCAGAGATTAATTAATGAATAGAAATTAGAATATGCTGCTAAACGTGTACTCCTACTGTTCATACTGAACTTCTGAATGTGTTCTCAGAGATGTTCTCTCCAGCAGGTGAAGGAACAGTCCATGTGTTTGTTTGGTTGTTTGTTTGTTTGACTTTTCTTCATCTGACACTTCTGTCACTGTGTTCTCATAAGCTCCACATGAACTGACGTCCATCCTGAAGAGTAAACAAAGCAGAGGCTCACAAAAGTGTTTGGTCCACAGAATAAAATGTCCCTAACTGCACACTGCTGGACAGTTACATGTAAAGAATTGGTTTTAAGCCACAATGTAAAGTGTTATTTTGTTTCTTCAGATTCAGCAGATAAAGATTAAGATAAAAGTTGTCATTATCTGGATCAAGTGTGGTCGAATAGCCATTATTCAGTTGGTGGCCTGATGGTCAGGCAGTTGCCCCTGCAACCAGAAGGTTGTGGGTTTGAATCTCAGGATTTCTAGTGTCATCACTGAGGTACCCTTGAGCAAGATACTGTCCCTGCACAATGCTCCCCTGGTGCCCCTTGTTGGTGGCAGCCCACTGCTTCACATGGTGAATGGGTTAAATGCAGACAATGAATTTCACACTATTTACATTGTGTGCTGTGATGTGTTCACACATGACTATAAGGGGCCACTTTACTTAAAAACGTCCTACACGTTTGCCTTTGTTTGAAGTAGAATAAAATCCTGCCTGGTTGTTTTCAATTATAGTGAAATAAAAGTCCTACCTGTTTGTTTTCGTTTGTAGTAGATGAGGCCAGCAGTGATCATGATGACACCCAGCAGAAGCCCTGCAGCTCCCACCGCTATCTGATCTTTGTCTGACTCAGAGAGACGCCGCTCTGTTACAGATCCACACACAAGGGTTAACAAAAGGGTTAATCCATGCATCTCTCCATCTATCCTTCTGTCCATCTATCTGTCTATTCATCTATCCACCTGTCCATCCATCCATTAAGTTATCTATACATCCTTCCATCCATCCTCTCTGCTACTTGTCTATCCAGCCATCCATCTAACTATTCATCATCCATCAATCCATTTATCTAGCCATCTACCCATCCATCCATCCATCCATCCATCTATGGATCCATCCATCTATCGAGAGGTTTAAGGAACCTCCTCCTGATGTGGAGATGTAAAGATGTGGAGGTTTGAAGCTTTGAAGGTGTGTGAAGGTGTATGAGGGTGTAAAGATGTGAAGGTGCAGATGTTGCTAATGGTGTAAATGGTTCTCACTCTGGTCCCAGTGAAACAAGGCGGGGGTGCTGAAGCTGAGATGTTCCACCAGGCAGGAGATGTTTTCTTCTAGTTGTGGCCTGAACTCTAGATGGGAGTGGATCTGGTAGTGCCAGTCTCCATCAGCCAATTCCTCTGTGGTCACCACGTCACCGGTGACAGTCTCTCCATTCCTCAGCCAGCTCAGACTGATGGGCTTGGGGTAAAAGCCATACGCACTGCACATCAGCACGGCCGGCTGGTCTCCGCTGGCCGACCTCAGTGACCTCACGCTGACCTTCGGCCTCACTGTGACAGGAGAGAGTGAGTAGCGGCTGTGTGAACTGCATTAGGCCTAGCAGTGTAGTGCTTGTTAGCTACAACATAGTACTAAAGCTAGTACTATAGCTCTATTACTAAAACTAAAGAAGCTAAATATCTAAAGAAGATGTTTTTACTGAACTGTCCCTCACCTGCCTTGTCCACTGCAGACAGTTCACTCCCATACAACCTGCATTCGGACAGGATTTTCTCGGCCTCCATGTGCAACCAGAGTGATCTGTTGTTCAGGTCTCTGGCCCACTTGGTAGCATATTCGGTGTACCCGACGAAAAAGTTCTCTGTGCTGTTGTAGGTCAGAAACTTCTCCTTGTTGAACATCAAAGAGATGATGACCTCCATGCTCTGGGGTGAGCCGAGGGTGCGACAATCCACTCCATAGAACAGGTAATAACTGTCCACTGCAGGACAACAGATCACAGAGTTCAGGACATGAAGCTGTCTCACCAAACACAGCAGATGTTCAACAACGTTTTTAGAAATTTTATTTCTACTGCTTATTTCTAAATATTTTGCTTCCAAAGAACCAGACGTTCTTGTTCTCAGTTGAACTGAACGGATGTGTTCAGGTGTAGAACAGTCCAAACAAAGGACGTCTGTTAAACTACTACAACCACACTTGACCAGAGAGGAACACTGGACGAGAGCTAAGAATAATTCAAATGAAATACAGTAGTGTGCAAAGGTCTCAACTCCCCTATTTTCTTATATTTTGCTTGCAAAGGTCCAGACTTTCTAGTGTTTTTAATGTAGTTTTGAGGAACAGTTCTCCAGGCTTCCTGAAAGACTTTCAAAGACTCTCATTTTCAGTCCAGTCCCTGAACCTGAGCAGTTTCGAAGAAACGTTTTATAATTGTTAAGCCACACCTATGTATTAAACATTCAAACATAACAAAACACATTTATCTTAAGGCCTAAACCAGTGAAGTAACAGGTGCAGATGATTCCAGATGATCAGGCGGTGATCAGTATACTGGTGGTGCTGAATGCTGAG